>OU964966.1:7164592-7197092 GCA_918808275.2 Dolichovespula sylvestris
CTAATTGTAAATAAATCAAATCTTGTCAAATAGTCCTTCCGTTGGAAATATTATTATATAACGCGACATATTATAATTCATAACATATATACCAATAACATTTGAAAACGCTTTAATGCAATTAATTTCCAATTTAGGAAAAGAAAAAAAAATAAAAAAAAATAAAAAAAAACATTGATTAGAACTACTCCAAAGTAACGATTAACGATTAGAAACATTCAATTTTCTATATATATTTTGAGTTGCATATTCTCGTAAAGTTTCGAGTTACAGATCGCGGTTAGACATAAAGAAAGAAAACAATTTTTCTTTTGATTTCTCTCTTTCTCTCTTTCTCTCTCTCTCTCTCTCTCTCTCTTTCCCCTTCCACCTCCTCTTCTTCTTTTTATTTTTCATTCCTCTCGTTCGCTTTTAATTTTAATTTTTACTTCGTTTCTTTCCTTTTCGTTATTGTTCCTTTCCTTTCCTTTCCTTTTCTTTCTTTCTTTTTTTCTTTCTTTCTTTCTTTCTCGCATTTTTTTCTTTTCCCGTTTGCTTTATCTCGCGTCTCGTTTTTTTTTGGGGGGGAGGGGGCGGAGGAGGAGGAGATTTTGTTTCTTTCATCTCAAATTAAATAAATTCGTTAGATCAGAATGTTTCGTCGAAAGGAAATAATAATAATAATAATAATAATAATAATAATAATAATAATAATAATAATAATAATAATAATAATAATAATAATAATAATAATAATAATCAATAATAATAATAACAATAATAATAACAATAATAATAATAATAATAATAATAATAGACGCGACTAATAAGATTATCGAAAAAATATCAATATGATTAATTATGATTTGCTCTGCGTGTATACTTGCGTTTGACTTTCTCCTCGAGCTTACCTGAGCGACCGCAATCACTGCAGGAGACCAATTCCTCTGATCCGCCAGTTTTTTTATTCTCTCTCGCGTCGCCCAAACAAAAGTCACAGTAGGGCGAGGGTTGGGCGGATTTTCCAGGCTTTTTCTCAGCCGCTGGCCCGGGCGTAGTAGGTGGCCCACCACCCTCGGGCCTGACCGACGAAGATGGTGATGGTGCAGCAGCAGCAGCAGAAGCAGCAGCAGCAGCAGCAGCAGCGGCAGCAGCAGCAGCGGCGGCGGCAGCGGCAGCGGAGGAGGAGGAGGAGGAGGCGGTATTACCACCACCCGGGGACGATACTGCCGGTAGATGATCTTCCTTGGTTGTAGGTGTGATAGTTGTGGTGGGCGACGTAGGTGCAATCGGCGTCTGAGCTGCCGCGGGTGGCAATTGAGCCGTTGGTTGTTGCTGTTGTTGTTGTTGTTGTTGTTGTTGTTGTTGTTGTTGCTGAGGTTGCGCCGCGGCTGCTCCCGCAGCAGGGGCAGCTGGTGCTGCGGGAGATGGACTCGAGGTACTCGAGGTTGTTGTGTTCTGACGACCCCGACGTGTACCACCTAGTCACAAACCGACCACATACCCAGTTGCGCTTTGCGTCACAAGCTAATGACCATGCACACTGGCTTATATATTGACAATAATATATTAAATTAATTCTGTGAAAATTTCTTTTAATAATCGATTCCGTCATACTCCATTATTTCATTTATCTTTTCAATTGATTAAACGATAAAAGAGTGAAAAATATATATATGTATATATATATATAAAAATATATATATATATATATACGCATGTATTGAATCAAGATATAATTTCTACGTGTGAATGATAGAGAAAAGTATGATTATTACGCATCGAAAATATTTTGTATGTATGTTTTCAGAGAAAGAGAGAGAGAGAGAGAGAGAGAGAGAGAGAGAGAGAGAGAGAAAGAGAGAGAGAGAGGATATAGACAATCGATATAACTATCATTGAATTTTCCGACTTTATTTTGTTCTCATTTGTTTCTCATTTTTTATTTTTACCTTTAATTCTCTTTGTTTTTTCTTTTTTATTTTGATTTCTTTATTTTTATATCCTCATATCGTTCCAATAACAGAATCAATTATTTAAACTCCACAGTTAATTTTTTTTTCGTTCAGACAAACTGGCACAACAATGAAAAAGAATCCAATTATGTTTTTTTTTCTTTCTTTTTTTTTTCGTAACAAGATGCATTTCGATCAATACATTCCATCACCAACAACTATTTCAAAATACAATATCTAAATACTTGACTTAAAAAAGAACAGGCAAACAAACTTTACTATAAATATACTGAAACACTACTACTGCAAATTTATCAAAATTTTATAATTTTTATTTAGTCAAGCTTCAGCATTTTATGATAGGAAACTTGAAGCCAAAATTGCTTTAGGTATCAAGTAAGCATCAAAAGAGCAAATAAAGTAATATCTAAAAATAAAAAAAAAAAATAAAAAAAAAAAAAAAAAAATCAGTTAGATCTACCTGTAAATTACTATCATGCTAAAAAAAAAAAATTAGGATATAGGAATTACTGATAAAAACACACACATACCAAACACTCAGAGACATGACTGTGCCAAAAAAAAAAATAAGTTACAATTCAAAGGACATAATGGATCATCGCTTTTCTCTAATAATGAAAACATTTGATTTATGCATTTGCAGAGGCATGCATTGCAAAGTATATCTAAAAAAAAAAAAAAAAAAAAAAAAAAAAAACATCGATTGATTCCTTCTTTACCATAATATTTACTGTGAGAGACTTTCTCTTTGTGCACGTATACTATCTAAAACAAACCATTAAAACTTTGCTGATTCAAATATTTCTTATTTTTTTTTCTTTTTACTTTTTTTTTTTTTTTTTTCCTTTCAAAGCTGACTTGGTGTAATATAAATGAGATGCTATACAAATCTGTCCCGTATGAGAAAATCATCAGAACTTACAAGACAAACATTACATTTATATATAACGGTATTTGCAACGCATGCATTTGCAATACATATAAATATATATATAATCAATTTCTTTATGTCAAAGGATTATTAAAGTAAACAGTTGCATGGATAGGATAAATTGTAGATATGAGTGATAAGGTAAAAGTGATAATATGTGAGGGAATAAGGTAAGGAATATTTGGCTTAAGGGAAAGTGAGAAAACTGAGCTGATTTTGGCTCCAACCTGGCTGGTTCGAAGCAGCGGTGTCTGCAACGCTCCTAGGTTCAACTTCGGCAGGACTGGGACTTAGTTCCTTAGCAGGATCACCAGAGGAAGTAGAGTGGGAATGACCATAATGGTAGACCAGACCAGGTCTGGTTTTATACCGTGCGCTGCATACTGCAAAAGTGCAAATACTGTTTTCCCGCAATCCATCTAACGCAACGTCCATGAAAAGACAGACCTCTTTTATTGGATATTTAGGATGGTTTTAGGACCGAAGCTTACGGGTCAAGGAGAAGGAAATTTGCACACCTTCCGCACCAGTACACATCCCTATCCACCTACAAATCTATATGTGGACAAGCAGTGAAGGAGTTCCAGCCCAAGAAGCAAAACTAATACGATGCAAGGCTTGATGCTTGTATACTCCTACAGAATGAGCTCGCTACAGTGTGAGCCAAGTACATTATTGCTCTGTTATTGGCAGGTAAAATAAGTCTTAAAGATATTTGGCCACTTTCATAAGCTCGCTTAAGAACAGACAAAATTGCTAATTCTTATTGATGGTAGGAGCTTACAATACGAGACCAAATTTCTTAAGATTTCTGCTAGTCTAACAGGAGTGGTTTCAAGAAGTAAACAGATTGCAGGCACATTCGAGTTAATTTGCTAGACTTTGGGTCTGAAAAAGTATTTGGGTCTAAATTAGTAATGACTATTGTATTCCTTCAAAACTTCAACTGCTATGGAATTACTATTATTAATAAAAATTATTTATCAATCTTCACTAACACTATACTCATACTAGATATTATTTCTCTTTTATAAAAAAAAGTATATTATGTCTGTAGGAGAGAGAAATCAGTTTTAAACATACTAAAGATTCATAGAGGTTATTGCTTCAATTTGGAAAGAATAAATACATAACAAAAGAAAGTATTAATATGATATTAGGAAAGTAAGTAAAGGTAAGTAAGTAAACAAAAGTTTGGAAGAGTGTTAAACAAATTCGTAAGATATCAGTTGTAAATAGACATCTCCCTGTTATGAGTTAAACTTTACATTTAAAACATCGAGATAAACTAGAGCTTGTGCTTTCTAAAAAATAAATCTATGACACGTTAAATGAAGACACGGCTACTACGAACTTGAAGGAAAACAACAATCAATACGGTACCGATTACTTTTATATATCGAGATTAATACGAGACTAAAGAGCACCTTCCCATATTATAGTTCATTACATGATCGATCACCAATCCCTCGGTGTAAGATTATGCAGTATTCAACACTAAAATATTTAATAATTTATTTCTAGCTTCCATCTTATTTTATACTATAAAGTAGTTCTTGTGTACCTTGCAAAATTATATGTAGATGTGGTTAAAGTATAATAACTAAATAAGGTTAACAAATTTGGTAACGCGATGCGTTTGTTTCTTAAACAAAACAATAACTGACAGAAATAATAATAATAATAATATTAATAATAATAATAATAATAATAATAATAATATTTGGTGAAACTGATAACAGGAGAGAATCATTTGTAGTTGTATCTATGATTAAACTTACGGTCACAAACGAATGGCTTATCGGAGTCAACAGCGTCATAGTTTGTTTTCTTACGGCCACGTCCCCCACCCTAAATAAAATAATAGAACACAATCGTGTCGTTATTTTTCTATTCTAATATTTTTATATCGCTGTGATCGCCCAAATTACTCATCGAGATTCATTAACCTTACCTTTGTACGTTTGGTCCCAGGACTATCTGTGGTCGGTGGATGACTTCTGGCAGGATGATGACCACCACCCCTGTGTTTTCTTCTTTTCCTTTTACTACTGTAACTTTCTTCGTAATCATAATCACTATCTGGATCAGGTTCCTCGTACGCGTCCATATCCAACATGTCCTGTTCGTCGTAATACCACGCATCTTTACTATGTTCGTCTTTTTTTTTTTTTAAACAAACAAAAGAAATAACAATTAATCATTATCATTCCCTACATTTAATCTCAACCATCGCAAGATCTTAATTTGTTCGTTATTATATACCTTTAAGACCGACGGATTCTTTACTATCGTCATTGACATGCGTTATAGTCTCTACACCCTCGGATCCGTCTTCCGTATCACCTCTCGGTCCACGTTTTGGATGTAAATAGTGCATTAAATACTGACGCCGCTTTTTCCTCCATCGTTTGCTCGGATATGTATAAATTTGTCCATGTAATAATCCCGGTAACCTTTCTCTCGAAGACATGAAAAGCGTAGAATGATTCTGCGCTACGCCTAAGAATTTTAACAATAATATATGATATGGCTCCAATATTTAAAAAGAAAAAAAACAACATTAATTAAATTCTTTATTGGAACCATTTGCATTAGGACTCTAATTGTGATAAATGAAAGTCTCGACTGGAGGAATAGTCGAGGATTGATAATAAACGACGATAGTCATGATATGTGCCTAATATTCTGCAAACGGATTTAACAATGGAATCATTGGAACATCGAATGCTTTTATAATCGTTCGCTTGTATTCACAAATGGAGTGAATTTTCTATCGGATCAATAAACGGTATGACGTAAATAAATTCGCACACAGGCGTAACATCGGGGGTGCGAATACATTGAAAAAGTATATACATATATATATATATATATAATATGTATGTATATATATATATATGTATATATAATATGTATATATATATGTATATATATATATGTATATATATATGTATATATATATATATATATATATATATATATGTATATATATTTACACGTATAAAATATTTTAATTTACCCGTCTGCGAGTCCAGGAATGGCATACGTAACCTCCTTTCTCTGCATAATCGACTGTTATAATTCGACGAGTTTTCGATGGCTTCCCTGTACGCCGTGTCATTGAGAAAACTAGAGGGAGAAAGAGAGAGAGAGAGAAAGAGAAAGAGAAAAAAAAAACAAAAAATATCATTTACAACAAACAAGAACGCTTTCACGCGTATATCTCCTCGAACCTTCTCCCCCACGTAATAACGTGATATCACGTAGAAGGATGATTCCATTACCTTTCGATTTTAAGTAAATTACTTTCGTTGACCACTTGAATAATTCCATGAGAAGCAGGAGATATGGCAACGGCTGTCATCTTTCGAGCGAGCCTCTGCTGCTCCTACATTTGCCGCTTGGATCTCCTTCTTCTTTACGGAAGTTCAACTAATCTAGTCAAGTCGAAATAATTCTATTTCCGGTAGTATCTACGTGAATCATTTCGTACCTAATAAGTATACATATTTTCGAATAGGTCTCTTTGATCTTATCAATTCCCGATGAATAATTTATTATAAATTTTTATTTATTTTTTTAAATCGGATCACATCACTGATTAACCGTAACTCGTCGAAAAAAAAAAAAAGAAAAAAAGAAGAAACTCGTATTGATTCGTGACACGGTCACGCCGTACATTCTCAACACTCGTAAAACGACGAGAGATCGTAACGACAGAGAAAAATTATTTAATGATTATCTCTTTCGTAGGACATACATTTATTTATTTTTACAACTCTCATTATAATTTAATACGTATCGTTCTCTTATTAATTTTACACGTAATAAATATTTTTAAGTACAACTCTTAAGGTGACGGTAGAGACAGGTATCAAATCAAACGAAAAAGCGTTCGTGTATGTGTGTGTGTGTGTGTGTGTTATTCGTTGAACGGTGCTTGATAAAGGAGATCGAAGGGAGGAAAGAAAGAAAAAAGGAAAAGACAAAGAAAATAGAAAATCACGCGTGTGTGTATGTTCGATGGTAGGAATCAAAATGGTCGCTATATTATACTATTTGAAAGATTCTTATTCTTTCCTTCTTTTTTCTTTTTTTTTTCGTTTGTCATGTTTTTTCGTTTTTTATGTTTCTTATAAAAAATGCTGGAAATCCTTTCTCTGAAGACTGGAGTGCATTTTATTCCTAAAATGTATTCAAAGCGGTTGTATGCGTTATATCAACGTGTAAACCGCTTGTAAAATTATGGAGCACAGCCATTGAGATGAACATTTCAAATCACAAACTCATAATATTATATCATATATTGATTATGTGAGAATGTAAGCGATCAACATCTATTTTCTCTTTCTATTATTTCGATTTTAACAAGGCAACTTGTCGGAGCTATCTCTTTGAAAATTGTATGTACGTGTGTACGTGCGTGTTTTTTTTCTTTTCTTTTTTTTTTTTCTTTTTTTACAAGACATTGCATTCCTCTCGTTTTCTTTATCTACTGCAGAAGGGTTATTATTTTACAATGCTGATACAATGCGAAGTTCCATAATTGAATACCAAAGTTAGGATACGACGAAAACTTTTCATAAATATTATATCGTATATGAAATATTTGTGAATTCTAATGATCCGAAGCACTTTTATTTATTTATTTATTTTTTTTTTATTCCTTATCCCCTTTTTTCGGCAGGGGAGGCTGGTGGAGTGAGTTTTTCTTATACGCAAAATATGTCTCTTATTCGGACACTATTAATAACACTTCCTTTTAGACTACAGCGTTCTAACAGAAACTAAAGTATAGATCAATCTTAGATTTCTTTTCTCTTCTTCTACTTCTTCTTCCTTTTTTTTTCTTTTTCAAACGAGCCGTTAATATAAATTTGTCACTTAACAATTATCAGCGTACGAAAGAACTTACTAAATTATTTTTTTCCTCCTGTACTATTCCTAGCTATAATTATATGAAATGTTTAAGAATATATGTAATGCAGAAAAGGATTTATTCCCATATTTTGAAGTTTACCATTAAGAGGATCGTATCTTATAACTTTTCAAGCTTACGATATATTATTACCTACATATAAATAAATTGTCTCGATGGAGATAGTCGTGATTCATTGAAACCTTTGCTCGCAGTTCCGATCTTTCCTTTCCTTAAATAATTTAAACTTCTCGATTAAATCCTCCGTTTTGATTTCACCGTGAACTACGTTATCTCTCGTACGAACGTTAACGGTACCAGCATTTCGTTCTTTCTCTCCGACAACTGGAATAAAAGAAAAAAAAAATATATATATATTTTTACAATATTTGTTTTACAGTATTTGTATAATATACATTTCTAAACGGAGATATTAGGATTGTTAAGGATATAAGATTATTTTGATATATACCAAGTATGAAGTTGAATTGTGCCAATTGAGCGTTACGAATTTTTTTGTTCATCGTATCGCTAGAATCGGTATCGACTTCTGCGTTAAAACCTGCCTCCCAAAGTTTTGTCTTAACTTCGATCGCGTATTCGTCAAAGGGTGTTCCAACAGGAATCACCATCACTTGCCGCGGCGAAAGCCAAAATGGCCACTTCCCTGCGTAAGATTCCGTAAGGATGGCTATCATTCTCTCTACGGAACCCAATATGGCTCTGTGAATAATTACTGGCCTCGTCTTCTCCCCCGATTCGCTGCAAAATAATAAACATCACGTATGACGTGACAAAACGCGAACACCTTTTTTTTTACGACGAATTCATATACTTGTTTACTCGACTTACTTGACGTAAGATAAATTAAATCTAATCGGTAATTGAAAGTCTAATTGTATCGTGGCGCATTGATGGGATCTTTTCAAAGCATCCATGATCGTTATATCGATCTTAGGACCGTAGAAAGCACCGTCCTGTGGATTTATTTTCCACGGTTCACCAAAGGCATTCAAACTATCTTCCAACGCTTTCTCCGCCAAATCCCAAAGCGCCAACTCTCCCAAATATTTCTCAGGACGGGTGGATAAACATAAGTTAAACGTAAAACCGAACACGGAATACACGTGACGAAGGAAATCCAGCGCTCCCAACATTTCGTCCTTGATCTGATCTATCGTGCAAAATATATGCGCGTCGTCCTGTTGGAAACGTCTCACTCTGGTAAGTCCCGTCAAAGCGCCGGACAACTCGTTACGATGTAATACCCCAAAATCTGCCATTCTTAAAGGCAACTCGCGCCATGATCTATTTCTAACGTCGAAGATCATACAATGACCTGGACAATTCATCGGCTTCAACGCGAACGTTTCCTTTTCGACGTCGAATGAAAACATATTATCTGCGTAATGTTGCCAATGACCGGAAGTTTGCCACAATTTACTATTATAAATGTTCGGCGAGACGACCTCTTGAAAGCCTCTCTTTCTGTATTCGGCACGAATGAATTCGATTAAAGTGTTGTAAATGTATGCGCCGCGCGGTTGGAAAAAGCAAGACCCAGGAGAGAGCTCATGGAAGAAGAACAATTCCTGTTCTTTTCCAATTTTTCTATGATCACGTCTGGCTGCCTCTTCTTGAAATCTTTCCCATTCCTTCATTTGCTTAGCATCAGGAAAACTTATTCCATATATTCTTTGTAAGGATTCCGCCTCCGCGTTACCTTCCCAATAAGTCGAAGAATTTTTCGTAACTTTAATGGCCTTAACTTTTCCCGTATGCCTGATATGCGGACCTCTACACAAATCGATCAGTGGACCGCATCTATAAACCGTAGTAGTAGGAGTATGTACCTTCTCGTTCAATATCCGTACTTTGAATTCATTATACTTAAACATTTCTAATAAATCTTCTTTCTTCATCTCGAGCCTTTCAAACGGTTGCTTCTCTTTAACTATGCCCTTATATAAAGTTTCCAAGGAAGGAAAATCTAAATTGGATATACCTTTATCGCCAAGGTACATGTCATAGTAAAAACCATTTTCTATCGGAGGTCCGTAACATAAACAGCCGCCGTAAATGCGTTCCATGGCTTCTCCAAGGATATGAGCACTAGAATGCCAGAAAACTTGTTGAGCGTCCGGATCGTCGAATTTAAGAAGCTGAAGTTTACAATCTGATTCCAAAGGTCTATCGAGATCCCAAAGTTCGTTATTAACCTTTGCTATTACAACGCTGTCCGATAAGCTCTGACTAATATTCCTTGCAATTTCATAAGGCGTGGTACGCCAAGATCTGCCCTTAACTTCATTCCCATTCAGAAGGGTCACGGTTATCTTTTCCGTTTCTTTACTAGCAATTTCTGCGTCGTATTCTGCTTTCAACTTATCCCATAACACTATACGCTCCTACAAGTACATCATAAACATATTACATGAAGCTGAATGTAAATAAAAAATAAATATTATCTAGGACACGCTCGTCTGAATATTTACATGAATATATTCTGGCCATGGATTTAACTCGCAAACCGTACTCCTTTCGACTGCAACCTTTTTATCCTTTGCCGGCTTCATTTTTGCCTGAAAAACAGAGCAAAAAGAAAAAAAAAAATAAAAAAAAAATACGAACGATCAGTAAACCATTTTGCGAGTAAGAAATGGAAAAAAAAAAAAGAACGAAAAGAAAATGCTTCTTGTCTCCTTATTGAAAGTTAAGGAAAAACCGTTAAAGACAGGTACGATGGAAGTGTTAAGAAATCGAATGTTAAGGTTACGTCAGATTATTGATTCATAACTACGCTAGAATGGGTGGTACGATAATAAACAATAACGAGCATAGAAAGAAAGAAAGAAACGTTATTTAACGATTCAAAAACGATATCTTCGTTCCTCTCCTCCTTTTTTTCTTATTTTTTCCCCCTTCGACACACGGACGATTTTCAAAAAATGATAACAAAATATAACTTTGTAACAAACCCAAGCGTGTTTCCGTCTAGTACCACTGTAAATGATCATCCTATAACCGTAAAATCGCAAATACGTCAACATGATATTAAAAATTAAATATATTTAAACCCGATAAATAATTATATGTCTCGTGCCTTTTCCTCCTTAATATTTAAGCTTTGCACATCGGACATCACGTTGTCAACCATGTTGTATTAACACTGCTTTTATTTGCTCCACGATTTAAATGCTTTCACTGTCGTTCCGCAATTACATACGTGTATATATATATACAGTAATTCGAATTTATGATAATTAATAGTTCATATGTTTTATAGAAATCGATCGATGATGATTATCATCTACGAACGTATATATTATCGTTTTTATCGTTAAATCGGTTAATTACGACGAAAAAGATATACACGCATTGTTAAAAAGCTGTTCACCGACAATTTCTTCGAAACGCGTGCGTGCGTGCGCGACTTAAGCGACCAGGATATGGACAAAATACGAACGACGCGAATTGCAACGAATACAAATGCGGGCAAAACGTTCCCTCCATGCGGCGTAATCTATCGTATCAATGTGTAAACTTTTGTTTGGTTATTCCCCGTCTCTGGCGCGTACGTAAATATTGGTTTCGTTACGAGTCCAGAATAAATAGTTATAATAGTAGACTGTGAACTAACACTTTTCAATAACCCATATGGTATATATTTCTTCGACGATAATGATGATGATGATGGGTAACTCTTCGTGCGACGACGAATGGTGCACTCGTTATACCATCAAAAGCACAAGGACGAATGATTCAATTGTATTTATCGTTACACGTGACGATTTGGTTAAATGGATTTACGAATTTAAAGAAATTATTTACTTATCTTGTAAAATAAATTATATACTGTATCATATATATATATATATATATATATTCGCCGTGGTAATATCGTTGATAGTTGATAGTTAAACGTTTAATTGGAATCGATTCGAACGGATGAGATTTTGACAATAATTCGAAATATGCAGCTGTCATTCGGCCGATAGTACTCGGTCGTCGTTGCTCGATTTACAATTAAATTCTAATTAATTACAATTAAAATCTTTTTTTTCTTCTTTCTTTCCTTCTTTCGAATTTTTCGCGAAGCTCTCTTATTCTTTTTTGTTTTAAAACGATTTTTCTTTTCCCCCTCCCAAGAAAATAAAGCCTCTTCGAAAAATTCGAGAAAGGACAGGTCCTCGATCGAAGCTTCCTTCTTATTCTTTAAAACGAGATTTCGTTCATCGAGGATCGATCTAAAAATTACGTCCGTTCTCATCGATCGTGTAAACCGTTATTTAAACAAGTGACAGGGAACAGCCTTAAGTAAGTCCGTTATATACCTTCGTTATATACTTACGTACAGTTCAGAGACACGTGGATCGTTCTATTATCAATAATAATTCAGTTACGCGTCGACGACTATCGCAATTTTTGTCTTTTTTCTTTTTTTCCTTTTTTTCTTTCCTCTCGGGAATGCGATCGAATTTAAATAAAATTTACAAGGAGAGTTTCTATATCACGGATTAATGCGGATACACGAAATATACAACAGTACGTAATTATTTTCCATCGATTAATTAAAGAATACAATTGTTACATGTATTATTATATTTTCGTATCTCGATATGGTAGTTATTTGAAAAATATATGACGTCGTAAATCGTTTCTTTTTATAATCATTGTCAGTGTAATATGGAAACGTTTGATGAAACAGCTTTCTTACGATTTATATATTTTGAAATAATGCGATTGTAAAAATCTGGGTTACAAACAATTTGTTATATGTATATATAATATATGAGTGGAATTTATATAAAGGATTGAAGTTCGAAGTCATTAAAGAAAAAAAAAGAAAAGTAAAAAAAAGGTCTTCGATCCTGCCAGGATTCGAACCTGGAATCTTCTGATCCGTAGTCAGACGCGTTATCCGTTGCGCCACAGGACCGTCTTGGTTGTTTAGTTGTTTATTTTATTAATAAATACAAATTATCTATTGTAATTTAATATAATTCGATCATATTATAAAGTTTTTATCATTCTTACGAATTTTCCGTATTAATTGTGTAAACGCGAAGTATATAAAAAAAAGTAATCTATCGTAAAACAAAAACATTTATCTCCGCGACAAAAACCAAAGAAAACATGTACCACGATACAAATTGGAAAGAGAATATAATTAATAATAATTCGATGCTTTAATTGGATTTATAAATATAATAAAAATCTTTATTAGTTAAATATAACGAGAAATCGCTTATGTTACAGTTTGAAAATTAAATTTAAACTCTTGCGAGCTATTCTTATTGACTATTGATCTATCATTATTTAACGAATCTCGAGACTGTTCGTTTAGTTCACTATCAGTTTTAACCGAGTTCTGTTTCACATTACTAGAAGCTTTTCGTAAAAATAGAGATTTTTTATTTAAAACTGGCTTATTCGCAAATTTAACAGACGAGACATGCTTGGTTAGTTTCTGTTCATCTTGTATCATTTTCTCTCTATAATTTCCTAATTTATTTCTCATAATTTGTCTCTTTTTTATCAAAGGCGCGCTATTACTTTTCAAGGTATTCAAACTTTTGGAAATATCCTGCGCTTGTTTCATTTGTACTTTCCCTTTCTCTAAACTAGATTCCAATTCTTGAATGCACCAATAAAGTTCTAATACAAATTGATCCTCGTCCTCTTGATTTAATCCGCTTACTGTTTCTATGCTGGAAGATGGAAGATCGCTCTTTATTTCCACATTTGTTTCCACATTCTTTTTTTTAGGAGATATCCTGTTATTCTAAAAACACAATTGATTTATTTCGACAACAACAATCATTTTAATATGTTTTTTTGTCTTTTATATATTGCAGTAATAATTGTTAACATATCTTTAAAAGTAAACTTGCAAGTCATTAATAACTAATACGTATTATTATATATTACTTTCGCTTTTGGTTTCATTATGATAAAAGATAACAAATACTCTGTTGCACCGTAATTTCGAGGTTATACGATGGGTCGCAAAATTACGTCCTTCGACAAACTACAATAGCTGCTATTTTGGTGTGACGATCGAATAGAATGAAAACAATTGTCGGAAGAAAATTTTCAGTTGATTGGTAGTTTTCGATGTGTGACGAATCGCCTATTGTCGCGGTGTTGTTGCCGTTTACAATGGCGGACGAATGGCGTTAGCGAACATTAATACCAGTGAGATTGCGATTGGTCCGTAGTGCGCGCCATCTCTGTTTTTGCCGAGCACCTAACAAGAGCGGCTTATTTAACTCATGCTTAGAAGAGTGCCATAGCATGTGCTATAGTCTACAATAATGTTGAATAGATTTTGTTGGTCTCTCGTATCTGACGAATTTCGTTTGGATCGATTGTTTCTTAATGCACGTTAACACGGGATTTTCATTCTTTTCGCCGATTTCGTAACTTGACAGATTAATATCCTTTTAATTCTATCGAATGACGATTTCGTTAATTGTTATCAGAGATTTGAGATTTGTCGCCGCATTGATGTAAACTTCGACAAAAAAAATTGAGCAAGCAGGTCCACTTTTTATCGTGATGCAATGAAGGTAAATTCTTCGAAATTGAGTCGAGAGTAAAACTGGACGATAAGCGATTTAGAAATTAAATGTATCTTTTGATTGCAGTCGATACGTTCACAAATGGATCTCTCTCGTAAATCAGGTTGCGGCGTTCTAATCCCATACGAAAACGGATGAGCGATGAAGTTTTTGCAATTATCAATGAAAAGTTTCATATTGCTAGTAATGGAGACACATCTCGTACGTGTACGTAAGAAAGATGTAACTTTAATACGATTGTCAATTACGTTATACGTCTAGATAGATGGTTCCTATGGATGTTTCCTGTTTCGGGAATAATGAGTTTGATCGAACAAACTTTATTAGCTGTATTCACGTTTGGACGAAGAACAGTAGTAACAGTCTGTAACGAACGATTATACCAATTGTCCGGCTTAGCTGGATACAGAAAAATGAATGCTAAGCTTTAATTCAATTTCCTTGATTGTAACAATCACGTTCTGCAGTTTGTATAAGGCAAGTAATAATTCGTTTCCTTTGGGAGTACTTCGAACTTGTACTCTTTGATAATATTTTTAATATCGATTGATAATCCAGAGTGGTTGGAATTTTTTCAGATCGGACAGAGCATAGGCCAAGCTTCTAAAAAAGGAAAAAGAGATTGCCTTGAGCGTCTGATTGAGATAGACAATTGAATTTAATTCCATCTTTTCGATGTTATTCGAATCTAACTTAATGTCTGGATCATCGATGGTAATGAAGTAAAACCTGAGAGAGAGGTTGGAAGAGGAACGAACCTTTGTCAGGGTTATCATCAGCAAAGCGTCCGAGTAAAGGCGACCGAAAAGAAGAAATAGAAGAGATAGAAATATAAAAAGAAAAATGAACGAAAAGAAAACAAAAAGAGAAACTAGGAAAGATGAAATGAGAATCGAATTAGTTCGACAGTTTATTACATTCAGTGTGTGCCGGTATAGAAATATTATACAAATTCGAAGATGTTCGAACGAATTACGAAAAACGTTAAAACTACATGGTTTCTTCTTTTTTTTCCCTCCCCTTTTTGGGAGGGTTTTGTTTTTTCGTTTTTTGGTTTTTTTTTTTTTTTTTTTTTTTTTTTAGACATATACATACAAGAGAGTGAAAGAGAGAGAAAGAGAGCGACGTGTAACTTTTCTATACAAACACCCAATGCGGCATAGAGCACAACGAGTGCACACAAAACTGCCCGCCATTTCTACTAATTGATAACTGTCCTAATTTATAATTCTATCGTAATGGAGTATTTTATTTACAATTTAGTGCGTTCTTCTCCCCTTCCCTTCTCCTCCTCCTCCCCAACCCCCACTAACTTTTCGTTAAGCTCGCACACTTTGGTATTTTTTTTCTTTTCTCTGTTTGTTTTTTTTTTCCTTTTTTTTCATTCTCTTTTGATCGAATCTGTCTCTTCTAAATGAGTTTTCATCATGCATGCGCGCATTTCTCTTCAAAAAAAAAAAAAAAAAAAAAAAGAAAGAAAAAAGAAAAGAAAAAAAAAGGAAAATGATATTTAATGACTGCGTTTGGGTTTTTTTTTTCTTTTTTTGAGAAGACGTTCACAAACTTACATAACATAATCGAAATAGTGTGTAATTATTAAATATAACATCAGCATGTATACGTCGTTCGCTATTTATATTAACTATATTATTATTATTATTGTTGTAATTATTATAATTATTAATATTAATATTAATATTATTATTATTAATATTATTATTATTATTAATATTATTATTATTATTATTATTATTATTATTATTATTATTATTATTATTATTATTATTATTACTGCTATTAATATAACTATTATCATTATCATTATCATTATCATAATAATAATTATTATTATTTTATTATTATTATTATTATTATTATTATTATTATTATTATTATTTGGGCCTGAGTATAATAATGATCTTGAAATCGCTTCAATTTTACAAGCAGCGACATTAACAATAATTATTTACATTTCGTACAAGACTTCGTCGTACGTTGTCGTTGGAAATCATTATTATATTTATCGGTTTCCAAAAGAAGAAAAAAAAATAATCACCATCGGTGATTCATTCGTCGTCCTCTTACCTTCTCTCTCCCTCCTCCTCCTCCTCCTCCTCCTCCTCCTCCTCCTCTCACTATACATCCCTTTTGGGATAAAGCGCTGTATTAGGTCAACAAATACTCGGACAGAAGATCTAATATGATAAAAACATGTCCATCAAAATTATCAAAGGATAATTAATACTTCGGCCGTCGTATTTCATTTTATCGAAACAAGTTAATAATAATAATAATATTAAAAATTTTTCTTTTTTTTCTTCTTTTTTTCTTTTTTTTTTTTAACAAATCTCTGTTGTTAACACTGTACGCAGTAAATTATCGCTGCAATTTGGAATAATATTATTTTCCGTAAACGCCGGAATGGGGATCTTAAAGAGATGATTTTTTTTTCTTTCTTACGAGAAAGACTTCTTGCACGTTAATATTAATATTGATTTATTTCGACAAATAAATCGTTAGATTTAGATCGGAGATTGTCAAAGTGTTTTTTTTTTCTTTGGGGTCGTGTTAAATATTTAAATAATTAAATTATAGATCGGTTTACATTGATGCGCATTAGGAAAGATTCTAATAATCGTTTGGTACGTCGGTTAATAATACGAACAATTCGAAATCAATTCGTTTAAAGAACATTATACCTGTATATTCGATTTCTCAATTACGTCGATCAAATTAAAAAAAAAAAAAAAAAATTAATTTCGAATTGTTCGATCGATCGTCGACCCCAAACACAGAAATTACACTTTCGGGTTGAATCGCAAACGTGGAAAATTACAATTTTCGAAAGAGGTCACAAAAATTTTGATAAGCCCTGCACCTCTGTGCGCGCGCGCGCGTGTGTGTATGTTTGTGTTTTAGACTCCTATGTTAAAAATATAAAAGTAAAATGATTTTTTATCGAAGGAAAAAAAAAGACGAAAAAGAATATTATAAATTAGTATATATATATATATATGAAAACAAGTCGAAAGATTCAATTAATATTTTCTCTTTTAGCGCAACAAACGTATTGAACAAACGTTGGCTTGAAAGGAAAGAAAAGAAATAAAAGAAAAGAAAAAAAAAAAAAAAAGAAATCGAAATTTTCTACGATCGATGTAAACATATTTTCGCACGGACCGAACTATTCTTCATCAGCACCGTTCAGCACCCTTTTAACGCGCCTATTTTTTTCCTTTCTCCCCCTTTTATCTTCCTTCCTTTCTTTTGAAATGCTTACCCCCTCTCCTTGCCCTTACCCCCCCCATCGTTGTGTCCGTAGATTCCCTAAATTAATACTATTCGTATCGATCTAAATTTTCGATCGGTAGATTCGCACCGTTTTTATAATCCTTATCCTTTCAAATATTTCTAATGCGAATCTATTAAACGGATCTAAATCGGCACGTGTCGCGTGACTACGCGAACATTATTTTTTTCTATGTACAATATATAGAATCTATCGACGATGACGATAGTAAGGCAAAGAAAGAAAGAGAGAGAGAGAGAGAGAGAGAGAGAGAGAGAGAGAGAGAGAGAGATAAACGAAAAAGAGAAAGAAAGGAAGAGAAAGATACAGACAAAGAGATTCTACGTAAAAGAGAAAGAGAGAGAGGAGAGAGAGAGAGAGAGAGAGAAGAGAGAAGAGAGGGAGAGACCAAAAGTTCATTAACGGTTCTCCCGGTTTATCCTCTCGTAATTGCTCGTCATCGAGCATATTTCTTCTCGTCAATGGAGAGATCTTAAGGTCAGGATCGACAATACGTCGATTATTATCTTGAACTGTGGTAGACGTTGAGCCTTGCAATGTACGAGCCATAAACGATAAATACGACGACACTATGGACTACCCGTATCGTGATGTAACGAATCGCTGTCACTTTCGAGATAAGTGACGTAGCTATCCGTACTGTCAGGATGTTGTCCCATATCCGGACCACCTCCCGGATGATGGGGACCTGGTGGAGGTAAAGGGCCACCACCTCCACCTCCACCACCGTCGTTCATTGGACCACCGAGCATTCCTGGAGGTGGTAGTTGCGGTGGTGCACCTCCGTGTATATCGTAACCGTGCATCTGAAATATAATCGAATTCTTGTATTTATTCTTTTATACACACATACACACACACACACATATATATATATTATTTTTTATATATTAATTTTGCGTGAATGCGAACGAAAAAATAATGTGGATTTCTTTTTCCGCAACCTAATATATACATACATACATATACATATATATATATATATATATATATATATATATATATATATATATGTGTGTGTGTGTGTATATATTTACGAGTAATATATTAATGATATAGAAATAATAATAATAAACACAATAATAATATAATAGATATATTATTTAGTACGGTGTATCGTAATTATATATGATGTTATAATATGTGGGTCGTTTATTTTGAAAGTGGTGTAAGTCCTTTAAAAAAAAAAAAAAATGAGTAATTTATGCTTAATTTAGTGTAAACTTTTTGTTTATAACTAGTTAGTATTTAATATCTTAAAAAATGCCAACGCTTCGTTCAATTTAAAATTGGCCAATAAAAGAAATTGCGTAGCGAATGATCCGCTAACCTTTAATTTTCTCGAAACAACTATAAATGGACTTGCACCACTTTCAAAATAAACGGTCCATGTGTGTGTGTGTGTGTGTGTGTGTGTGTGTGTGTGTGTGTGTGTGTGTGACTTCAAAGTAACATGACATTATAGAATATTAACCCTTTTATTAACCCTTACTATTCGCACTGCGAGAAAAAGCTCTATCCACAAAATAAATTTATAAAACGTTATAAAGGATATAATATCATTGCGAAAGGATTTAAAAAATTGTATTTTTGGTGTTTAACTTTTTGTTATATTCTATGCCGGTCGGTACCGAGGTTATGTATAAGCTGGAAAGATAAGATAGAAACTCGACAGGAGACAGTTTCTTGGGAGCGTAATCGCAACATGTTTATGATAGTTATCGGACAGTTCATGTGTCGTGAGAGTTCATGAGCCACGCCGTGCATCGATACGGCGAGACTAAAATCTATCTTTCAGTCTTTCCTTGGCCTTTCTAAAGAGCATTTCTCTTAGCAGTCGGCGCTCGAAAACCGTCACCTTTCTGACATTATTATAATTAACAGCAGAAAATTTTGTCAATTTTGTTGCTATCCAGCGTTAGGCCACGCCCCCTCGGAGCGGGGAAGTAGGTGAGTGGGAAATGTTGAAGTTATTTATAGTTATACGGATTAACATTGGGCCGGTGAAAAAGAAATCCGTCACTTTTCACGTGAACGTGAACGAGCGTGAAAATTTTCTAGGTGATTTAAAAAATTTAAATTACAAACCGTTTCAAAACTCGTAGTTTTACGATCTGACAAAAAGAAAAGAAAAAAAAAAAAAAGAAAGAAACAAAAAGTGTGATCGATCTTTAATATCGCCTAGAAAACATTGATTTCATCCGCTCATTAAGAAGCAGTACGAAGAAAAATTTCTATTTACCTGGGAGACCAAATGATGAAATGCTGGCGCATTGGGATCCAACCTATCGAGATCCGTATGCAGGGCAAAGTCCGATAGGGCTTTCCAAGGTGGTTGATAGGCTTGGACTTCGAGAGGTGTCATACCGATGGGGCTTTCGTGTCTGACAGGGCTACTTGCCACCATTGGTATCCCATGCATACCGCCGAAACCCAATTTACGCCCGTCCTGCAACGGAAAGCACTTCGATCCATTAAATCAATACAATCTCTCTCGGTCGTGCGCGAGAAAAAGATTTGCGAAAGAAAGGGTAGAAAGAAGATAAAAAAAAAAAAAAAAAGGAAACCGATAAAATCCAGAAAAGAAAGGTCTAACCAATTTACTATGTTCCAACCCCCTTCTAATTATCGGTCTAACGATATATAGGACAACGTTCATTTTATTACCTTCTCTTGCATTTGTTGTTTCATCGCTATCGTCTTCTTCTTGTCCTTGCAACGTTTGTTCTGGAACCATACCCTTATAACCCTCGGACTTAATCCGGTCATCTCGACCAATTGTTCCTTCATCAATGCGTCCGGCCTTGGATTCGCGGCGTAACACGTTCTCAATGTATGAAGCTGTTTCTCGTTCAATACGGTACGCACCCTCGTTGGTTTACCGTCGGAACCGCCACCGCTCTTGTGACTTCCGGTTCCACGTGCACCACCAACGCCGGCCTTATGCGAACCACTCTCCGATCCGGAGTCTGAAATAAAGTCAAATTCGAGATTGGGTGTGATGATCTTTTTTTTCTTTCTTTTTCTTTTTTTTTTTTTTTTTTTGTCTAATCGCGCGGACAACCGCTGACGACGTTTCGATCGGCATCGAACGTATTTCGGTCACATTCGTAAATGAAAAGAAAACCTTCTCATTTTCATCGTGTGACGCCTATTAACAAAAAAAAAAAAAAAAGAGAAATTTAGATCGACGGGAGTTCGAACGTATGTATCTCTGTGTAATTGGGGCGTAGCTGGTTTTTTTTGTTTTTTTTTATTTTTTTTCCAGAGAATCCTAACCGATCGACGATCGATGATATGAAATCGAAAGGATAAAACAACCTCGATCCTTCATCGTATATACAAAAATTTAGCTCGACGGTAGTTCGAACGTATGTATCCGTGTAATTGGGGTGTAGCTGGTTTTTCTTTTTTTTTTTTTTTTTTTTTTTTTTTTTCAGAGAATCCTGACCGATCGACGATCGACGATCTCAAATCGAAAGGATAGAATTCCACGATCCTTCCCCGTCGCGAAAAATATTCGCGCGAGAAAAAGAGACTCGACGCGTTTGAACGTTCAGGCCCACGACTTAACGCGAAAACTCCTCGATGATTTCATGAAAAACGTCGTCCCAAAATGTTCCGTTAGAAACTTCGTACGAAATTCGAAGAAGGGAATATTCTCGATGATCTTGGAACGATCGAAGCGCACCCACGATTAATGTACGTACACCGATCGAACGAAACACGACTTAAGCCAGGACGATCGATGTCGGCTGGGGGTGTTAAAAAAAGGAAAAAAAAAAAAAAAAAAAAAAAAAACAGAAAAGAAAAAGAACGGAGTTAAAAAAAAGACGAGGAAAAACAAGTTAAGAGAAAAGGAAAATAATTAATAAAACGATAATGAAACGGTACGATATAAATATTCCATCGTGGAGAATTCTGACGGCTCGTTCGACGGATTCTGATTGGGTGGAGGGGTATGGGTATGGGTAGGGGTAGGGGCGAGAGGGGTAGAAAAAAAAGATATTCGTTCGTCGATCCTCGCGAGCACCGGCATAAAGAGAAATGTTCGTAAGACTCGTCTTAGGGAATTTTTCTCAGCCTCCCTTTCCCCCTCCCAAATCTTCTTCTCCCTTTTCATCGTACTGGTCGAAGGGTAGAGAAGACGTTTGAAGAGTATCGGTGCCCTTTAAAAGAAATGAACTTAAGACGATCGCCGCGTATCGTACCAACAACAACCGGTCCAAGCAAAACGATCGAGGGGTCCAAGCTAATGGGAGATCCGGATACTGTTTCAATATGGCCGGTGAAGAACGCAAAGGGTACCGACGACGATCACGTCTCTCTCTCTCTCTCTTTCTGTCTGTCTGTCTCTCTTTATTTATTTCTTTCTCTCTCATTCTTTATTTCTCTTGCGGCACAGCAAACTTGTGGATAGGGGACAAGACGAAGGAACAATATTGTCGATGAGCAAACTCGGATCCGCGCATTTTTCTGACCACCATATAGCTCGCGCGTTGCACGGGTCACGTCCTTGGATAACAAATCGTGAGTCTGTCGGTTCGACTTCCTCTGGAGTACGTAACGTTCCATAAGTTCCTTTCGATCGGTTATATTTGATTTACAGCGCTTCAACCAAAGTCGTCTTCGTGAATTTCATTTTCTTTTTTTTCTTCTCTCTCTCTCTCTCGCTCTCTCTCTCTCTTTTTCTTTCTTTTTTTTCCTTCCTCTTTTTTTTCTCTCTTTCTGTTTCTTTTTTTTTCTTTTTTTTTTCTTTTTTTTAAAAAGGAACAAATTCGTCGACTCGATCGTCTCTCGAGAATATGTTAACAATCATTATCTTCGTTAAATATTTACAAGAACGTTCGGCATTTTGATCAGATTTCGCCGATCCGAGTAATCCTCGTTTAGGATTCATTAAGAAAGAAAGGAGAAAAAAAGAAAAGAGAAAAAAAACGAGGAAAAAATGTGAGAGAAAAGAAAAATAATTAATAAAGCGATAATTAATTATAATGTATTATATAACTTGTGCTAAAGTGCAGTTTAAATTAAATTGTCAATCGAATCGATTTCTTCCGGCTCAAAAAAGAAGTAGTCGATTGATTTCGCATCGAGGTTGTCGACATTTTGGATTTATAAAAAAATGGGAGAAGAAATGTCGAAGAAAAAAAATAATTAATAAGGTGATAATTATAATGTATTATATAAACTTGTGCTAAAGTGCAGTTTAAATTAAATTGTCAATCGAATCGATTTCTTCCGGCTCAAAAAAGAAGTAGTCGATTGATTTCGCATCAAGGTTACCGACATTTTGAATTTATAAAAAAAAAAAAGGGGGAAAAATATCAGAGAAAGAAAATAATTAACAAAACGATAATTAATTATAATATTGTATATAATTTCTGATAAAATTCAGTTTTAATTGAATGAACAATCGAATCGATGTCTTCGGATTCAGAAATGAGTAGTCGATTGACTTCGCATCAAGGTTATCGACATTCCGGATTTATAAAAAATATGGTGAAAAAATGTCAGAGAAAAGGAATTAATTAATAAAACGATAATTAATTATAATGTAATATATAATTTCTGATAAAATTCAATTTAAATTGAATTGACAATCGAATCGTTGACTTTCGATTCAGATAGAAAAAGTCGATCATTGACTTCGCGTCAAGGTCATCGACATTCCGGATTTATAAAAAAAAAAATGGAGAAAAAATGTCGGAGAAAAGGAATTAATTAATAAAACGATAATTAATTATAATGTAGTATATAATTTCTGATAAAATTCAATTTAAATTGAATTGACAATCGAATCGTTGACTTTCGATTCAGATAGAAAAAGTCGATTATTGACTTCGCGTCAAGCTCATCGACATTTTGGATTTATTTTATATATATATATATATATATATATATATATATATATATATATATATATGTATGTATGTATGTATGTATGTAAAATAAAAAAAAAAAGAAGGTAACGATAATTAAAACTAGAATGTAATAATTTCTTGGAAGGTTCGATTTTAAATTGAAATATCGACATTAAAAATAATTAAAATTTGTGTAACTACGATAAGTGAAGACATTTCGAAAACGAAACAAAAATCGAATCTTCACTATGTATTCCGTAGGATATCGAACTGTCGAATAAATTGTTAACTATGATACCACGTTAATTGGCCCACATTAACGCGTACTTACATACATACGTACGTGCCAAAGGAATAATAGATAATGAACGATGTTCTCTCAACTTCGAAATTAGTTATTGCATGTGTATATAGTTTAGACATCAGAGAGAGAAAGAGAGAGAGAGGTTATCTGTCCTGAGAAATCTGTCAACTGGTATATTTAATGGACAAGTAGAAATGTTGAATTTGGATCGTTGGAAATAAGTTTAACTAAAAAGGGTTGAAGGGTTCATAGTTGGTACAAGACAGGACAGCTTTATTAGTATTTAGATGGAATCGATTGTTTGCCGACGGTAAAACAGAAGGAGGGTAATGCATGAGGATGGTGCTGGACAAATGAAATCCTCTTTAACTTGCTCACTATTTCTCTCTCTCTCTCTCTCTCTCTCTCTCTCTCTCTCTCTCTCTCTCTATTTTTGGTGTCCTAACCAAATAATATTAACGTGGAAAAAGGACGGAAGACCTACGAGCAGGCTGTGGAAAAATTTTCAAAAGAAAAGTAAGGGGTCACTTCGATTTAGGGATAAATAGCTTCATCGAAAAGAAAAAGAAAAAAAAGAAAAAACTAGGGAAAAGAGAAAAAAAAGAAAAACGGAGAGAACAAATAGAGAAAACAAGATAAAAAATAAATAAACTAATTATAATCAACACGCACACGCAGAGACATATAAAGAGAGACAGACAGACAGACGCGTTGAATCCATTTTGAAGTTAACGTGGGTATCAATTATTACTATAGTTTAATATCACTTAATGGCGTAGTTAAAAATAGAACGAAATACGAGCTTTGTTTGCTCGTAAGATGAACGTTGTTAATGATCGTCAACATCACCATCTTTCTCTCTATCCATCTCTCTCTCTCTCTCTCTCTCGTTCTACCTCTTTCCCTTTATCACCGTTGAAATTTCATTCCAACGTTGATCGTAATGACCGTAATATAAATCCGCGCGCGTTCGCGCTGCTTTACGCTGTCTCGTATTTACAACGAAAATAAATTTCAAGTTGGCCGAATACCAACAGATTTATCCAAATGCTGACGACATTTCAATTTCGTTATGCTCGTTCATTCGATCGTACAAATACAATAACGATTCTTAATAATTAAAAGAAAAGAACGAGGAAGAAAAAAAGAGAGAAAAAATAAACAAGAAAAAAAAAGAAATACACACACACACACACATATATATAAAAATATAGAAGGGAAAGATAAAGGAAGAGCTGTGTAAAAAGAAAAAAGAAAATGAAAAAGAAGAAGAAAGAAAAAAGAATGAAAGATCAAAAAATCCAAAAGAATTAAAATGCCTGAGTCGTTGTGACGGGGACGAATAAATTTCGGCGGATAATAATAATAATAATAATAATAATAATAATAATTATAATAATAATAATAATAATAATAACAACAACAATAATAATAATAATGATAATAATAATAATAATAATACCGTTATTAACGAGCGTTGCCTTTTAATGAAATTTATACGTGGATCATAACGTCCTAAAGGATTCCTCTTAGTCCGTAGTATCCAGGGGGGCGGGTGGGGGGTGGGGTGTGGGTACAAAAGAGCAAATTTGCGAAAGGGGTTCCTGGCCCGAAGGGTTTATAGAGATGTAGTAAAGCCCGTCCAACGAAATACGAGGGATTTCTCGGTCATCGGCGAGTGGAACAACGGCGATAACGACGATAACAACGCGACAATGACTAAGAGAGGACGTACGGACGGATGGACGGACGGACGGACGGACAAACGGGGGTGGCAGAGGATAGGAGGCGACTATAGTGTTGTGTTAGGATCGCCACGTGTAATTAGGTGTTGATAATTGAAGCCGTTGAGACTTTAAAGGCTTGACCAGACTACACCCTTCTATGTTTCCTACGCGCTTGGGATTACATGGCTCAGTGTGTCTCTCTCGTCCATCCACCATCGCCCATATTAGGTAATAAGAGTAACCGTACGATTATATTGAATTATGAACGATGTAATAATCTATGATAATCTACTATGATAATTTTCACGACGACAGCAAACAGAGATCGATAGATAGATAGATAGATAGAGAGAGAGAGAGAGAGGATCTTTCGAATTTTTTTTTTCAAGAATTTTTTTATATTTATAAAACGAACAATTATGCTATATACGATATATAAATTACTATAGTATATAATATATTATTGTAGTTATATATACGATAGCAAAGAGAGAGAGAGAGAGAGAGAGAGAGGATCTTTCGAATTTTTTTTTTCAAGAATTTTTTTATATTTATAAAACGAACAATTATGCTATATACGATATATAAATTACTATAGTATATAATATATTATTGTAGTTATATATACGACAGCAAAGAGAGAGAGAGAGATAAATAGATAGATAGATAGATAGGGATAGAGAGAACCTTTTGAATTTTATTTTCAAGAATTTCTTATATGATATATATATATATATATACACATATAAGATTTATCGAAACAGTTTGAAATAAATATTGCGCGATTAAAGGTCGATATAAAGAAACAATTTATATTAATATTTTCCAAGAGTATCTTTTATTTCATTAGTCGGAGATAAGATCGAATCGTATAAACGTTTATCCAAATATATTACTATTCCATGCGATCTAACGTTCATATTGTATGAATATATACACACACACACACATATATATATATATATAATATATATGTATATATATAATGTATGTAACGTAAATTAAATTTCGATTAGAACGAAACTACGAGTGAGTGAGTTTTACCGATGCATGGTTAAAAACGTGACTAGGAATATTTACTAGAGAGAGAGAGAGAGAGAGAGAGAGAGAAAGAGAGGGAGAAAGGGAGTGAAAAAGAGTGGGAAAGAGTTAAAAAGATTAGAGAGCGAAAGAGAGATAGATATAGATAGACAGATAGATAGATAGAAAGAGAGAGAGAGAGAGAGGGAGAGAGGAATAAATTTTGCTTGCTAATTCCAATGCAAACGGTACGGTACGAACGTGTCACGACAACGTGACACGGTAACTCATTTCGTCCTTTGTGATCTGTTTATCACCGTGATACCTTTATGGAAATCATTCCGAGGAGGCATACCGAAATTGACGTGTCTCGTATTAACTCATTCTATCCGAACTTGAAAACTGCTGCTAGAAAACTGAATCCTCTCAAAAGCGACGGGCACACACAGTGGTTTGACAAGTCTTTAGAGTTATATACGAGAGGTGTCAAATGTAACACCACTCTGCCAACTACCGTCGTACATAACTACGCACGATCATCCGCACATCTCTTTTCCTTTTTTATCTTTTTTTTTCTCTCTCTCTCTCTCTCCTTCTCTCTCTCTCTCTCTCTCTCTCTCTCTCTCTCTCTCTCTCTGTCTTTCTCTCTCCTTTTTTTTTTTTTTTCTTTTTTCTTTCTTTCCTTCCTTCCTTCCTTCCTTCCTTCCTTCTTTCTTTCTTTCTTCTTTTTTTTTTTTTTTTTTTTTTTCTTAAACAAGAAAACGCGCGTCTCCTTATTTCTTCCTTTTCTTATTCTTCTTCTTCCTTCTTTTTTTTTCAATCTATTTTTGTACGTATCGAATCTTTTTTCGATGTAATTTCTTTTTTCTTCTTTCTTCTTTTTTTTTTTTTTTTTTTTTTTTTTTTTTTTTTTTTTTTTTTTTTTTTTTTTTTAATGAACGAGATCGTACAAAGCAAAAAAAACAAAAGAAAAGAAAAAAATAAAGGAAAACAACGGCGAAACTCGGATTTCTAAACGAATTGTTAGTAGCAGGTCGAAGATCGAACATTTTTTTTTCTCTCTTCTCTCTTTTCCCCTTTCTTTTTTATTCGATCGCCGCGTGAGAAAAAATTATTATTATTCTATTTTCTTTTTTTTCTTCTTTCTTTTTCTTTTTTTCTTTTTTTTTTTTTTCTTTTTTTTTTGGAACGAATAATTACCAACCTGCGAAGAGGAAGACTCGAGAGAATAATTTTCCTCTTTTTATTTTCTTTTTTCTTTTTTTCTTTTTTTTTTTCACAGAAGAAATCGATCGAACATTTTCATTTCCCCTTACTTTTGTATTTCTATTCTTGTTTACTTATTTATTTTACTTTTCATCAATCATAGATCCTTGTGAGATTAAAATGAAAATTGTTGAATCCTTCATTAATCTCGTAATTTCTTTTTTCTTTGTACTTTTTTTTTTTTTTTTTTTTTTTTTTTTTAATGTAAATATAATACAATAAAAATTGTTGATCCAATTACCTGACATCGATCCGTCGTTTGGATGCAAATGATGATTGTTATTCGTTAAGGATGCGTTGTTGTTGTTTTCGCTGCCGGGTACGCCGCCAGTCGGACAAAATTTTCCGCTCTCGACGATTTCGTGATCGTGCAGGCAAAACAATCCGTCCTGTCTCAGGGCGAACTCATCGCCCGGCAAAAGCTTCCTCATGCAGGCAGAACAACGAAAACAATTCACGTGATATATCTTTGTCTTTGCCCTCATCACGTACTCGTTCTTGCTGAAACACTGACTGCACTTGTCGCACTTCGTACCGAACAATCTGAAACGTTCAATACGAGAAAAATATACTTCATAAGTATGACTATTCATAAATATATGTATGTGTATATATATATATATAGTGTTTGATTAATTAATATCCATATCATGTATTTATCGATTGTTATTATTCAACGCAAATTTTCTGACGATAAAGTTAATTTGATCTTTTCCTTTTTCTTTTTTTTGTTATTTTCATCACTTTTTCGTCCTCGCAAAAAAGACAGTTCGTAATTTACAATGGAGATAATCGATGGCAAGTACGGGGAATGGGATCGAAAGTTCGTTGATGATTTAAAAAATTCGGATCGCACCTTTTCGTAAGACGTTTTGATTCAATTTTTGTTCTTCGTTATTGTTTTTGGTTTTCTTTTTTCATTTTTTTTTTTATTAGATCGTAAAGACTACGAGAGAGAAGAAGAAAAATTATTCCGGTCTCGAGGGAAGATCAATTGTTGTTTAAAGTCGAATTAAAAAAACTTTTCGTCCGGTCTCTACGCATGATTATGATCGTTTGCTGGATCGATCATAATTATCGAATATGAAACGTATGTAAGCGACATTTGAAACTTTCTAATGTTGAAATTAATCAGATATTAATTTTGATGAATTATTATCACATACTTCCTCAATTATAAATTCATAATCCCGACGAAGGAACGTTGGGGGGAAAAAGAAAAAAAATATTCTACGGTATTTAATTCAGGTATCGTTAGTATCGATCGATCGATTATATGAAAAAGATTTCTCGTTAAATCGATTACGTCCGAGTTAGATTGGCTAAGTTTCATCGTAATCGATGATTTGCGTCGGCAAATCGACGATACCTATTGTTGATCATCATAGTCGATATAATTAATTTGAAAAAAGAAAAAAAAAATCTCAAACCGATACTTGTGACTCAATGAGGTATAATAAAAATAAGGCAAGTCTAAAAATTAAGCGTATAGGAAGAGATGTATCGATATTTTTTTCTAAATTTCTTTTTTCCTCAAAATACGATGAACCGACGATGTTTAAACGTTTTGAAATTTTATAAAATTTGAAAAGAGATAGATAGAGATAGAGATAGATAAATAGATGGATAGATAGAGATAGAGATAGAGAGAGAGAGAGAAATACAGTGATAAGGAAAAACCATGAATACATTCAATAATTTTCATCTTTCGAGAAATAAAAAAATATATATTTATATATCTATAAACGTTATCGGAATTTGTTGAAACTATCATGAAAATACATATATTTATCGTTCAATACTCCCATCTACTTTGCAAATATGGCTTATGATGTATAATAGTTTGTGCTAGTACAGCCAATACGCTAGTACGAGAGAGAGTGAGAGAGAGTGAGAGAAAGAGAGAGAGAGAGAGAGAGAGAGAGAGAGATAGAGATAGATAGAATATTTATCGACGTTCATCCTAATCTCGATAGCATCCTAGGCTCTCTCTCTTTCTCTCTCTCTCTTTCGCTCGTTTCCCATAAGTTATGATACACTTCAATATCTGATAGTGCAACGCGAAGCGAGAGCGAATCGCGTGGGTGGTTCTCATGCAAGCTCATAATCCCAACCTAACGTTTCACATCGACTCAAAATATATATATATATATATATATATATATATATATATATATTTTTTTTTTATATCGGCGGCGGTCTTCTTAATATTCTTACACGTTTCCCTCCTCCCCACCCTACAATAACCTTTCGTATATATTTTCATGAAAATATCGTAATAATATCGAAGTATAGAAACGATAAACATAAACTCGGCTTGTTGTATTAAACGTGGATAGGACGATACGTTATTTACGTTCACGACGCTTTATGGCAATTTCGCTAACTTCGCTTCGTTTAGAAAATCGATTTTGTAACCCGGGGAAAAGGGGATTCGGTGGGTTGGGTGAGTTGAGGGGAGGAGGAGGTAAGGGGTGGTGATGGTGGTGGTGGTGGTGGTGGTGGTGATAAGGGACCGGAGGATGAAACTCGATGTAATATCGAATATTATAGAATATTCTATGGTACGGTTACGTACGTATCTATGGTACGTTTCTATGGTATACGTACGTATATCGGTAAGAACGTATACCCGTAAGCAAAAAAATTGTCATACGCATAAAAATCTATATAAGGAAAAAAAATTTCTTCGTTACCGTAAGCTTGATAGATTTTCTTTTTTCTTTCTTTTTTTTTTTTAATTTTCTTTTTTTGCGAACAAACAATTTCACATACGAACGTTTATGCGAGGATCGAAGAGGAAGGGAAGGAAAAGGATATTTTTCTTCTTTTTTTTTTCCTCTTTTTTTTTTTTTTTTTTTTAATAAACGAGAGACGACAAAAAGAAAGAGAGAAACGATGGCAAAACAAGCTCGGATATCTAAGCGAATTATCGATCGTAGATCAGAGATCAAACATTCCTTTCTCTCTTTTTCTTTTTTCTTTCCCTTTAATCGCCGCGAGAGCAAAAGTTATTATTGTTATTATTATTATTATTATCATTATTATTATTTTTTTCTTTTTCTTTTTAACGAATAATCGCTAACTCGTAAAAGGATTGCGAGAGAATGATTTCTTTCCTCTTTCTTTTTTTTTTTTTTTTTTTTTTTTTACAGAATAAATCGATCGACAACAAACATATCGTTCGTGCTAATATCGCAATCTAATCCACAAAAATAGGGACGATCTTTCGTTTTTATTATTCGTGTAGCTAACGAAACGTAGAGTAGAATCGAGAGACTGACTGTCTGACTGACTGACTGTCTGACTGTCTGACTGACTGACTGACTGACTGACTGACTGACTGACTGACTGACTGACTGAAGGATAGGTAGATAGATAGATAGATAGATAGAGAGAGAGAGAGAGAGATAGAGAGAGAGAAAGAGAGAGAGAGAGAGAGAAAGAAATGAGCTTGCTTCTCTCGTTTTGACTTTTCTGACTAAGCGACAGGGACAACAAACAAGCTAACCGGCGAATGTCGTGCCTACGAGTGAATTCAACGTCGACCGGATATGCCAGTCTCTCTCTCTTCTCTCGTTCGGCCTTCTCGAAGGCGTTTTCGACGTTTGACGGATCAATGCAAATAAACGTTCTGTCCCCGAACGGGGAGAAAAATATTTGGTCCACGTCGTCTTCGAAATCGTACCTGCCAGAAAAAGAAAGAAGAGAGAGAGAGAGAGGGGGGGGGGGGAGAAGAAGTTCGACGAGAGAAAAAGAGGAATGCGCGCGCGCGTATGTGTGTATGTGTGTGAGAAAAGAGAAAGAAGAAGAAAAAAAAAGAAAAAAAGAAAAGGAAAGAAATATTCCCGTTGGGCACACCCCTCCCTCCCCTCCTTCACCCCCACCCACCCCCGTTGAAAAAGTACACTCCGCGAGTGGGTGCACGTTGATGAAAAAAGAATAAAAAAAAAAAAAGAAAAAGAGGAAGAAGTAAAGCGAGAAAAAAAAAGTGACGTAAAAGATCTTTGTTTCTTCATCGCGATGTAAACACATCGAAGAAGAAGAAGAAGAAGAAGAAGAAGAAAATATCTTGGACGAAAGTGAGAACGACGGACGGATTGTATGTACGGTCGTCTCGTACGCTGCTCCAAGTTCCTTCCTTTTTCCCGCCATTTAAATTCGATCGGTCGCTAATGGCGGCTGCGTCCGATTTGGCACGATTTCGTTCTATTTAAATAGAAATCTAATCGAGAAAAGAAACGCGTCGTAATTAGTTTTTCAATACCAATGGATTAGAGAGAGAGAGAGAGAGAGAGAGAGAGAGAGAGGACGATTTCATATTTTTGATTTCCATATTTATCGATTGAAATAAGAATCACGTGTCACCGCACCGATTGAGATGATTTTATCGAACGATATGGATAATAATTTGCTACAACGTACGCGTTAACGTGAAAATATGATAATAAATAATAATAAATTATGATAATAAATTCTATGGTATGTCGAGGGGTGGGTACATTGGAAAGAAATATTGTAAGTAAACTTACTTACGAATTTGGACAATTTGGAAAATAAAATATCGAATGTCGAATAATATGTACGATAGAAGTGATGATATACGTGGTTTATCGGT
>OU964966.1:7202092-7204592 GCA_918808275.2 Dolichovespula sylvestris
TTCCAATAAGACGTTTGAGGAGTACTGTGTCACGACGTCGTCACCTCTTTCTAACGATTCGATTCGATTCGATTCGATTCGATTCGATTCTTCTTCTCCTCTTTCTTCTTCCTCTTCCGCTTCTTCTTAACTATTTTCGATACGTACGCACAAGGTGACGGGAAAACTGGCGGAGAAAAAAGAACGTACAAAAAAGAAACAGAGAGAAAGAAAAGTGACCCTCAGAAAGATTACAGCGAACAATTACGAACGACTCTATCCTTCGAAGTTATATATACGTGTAATATGTCCTCGGTCCTCCGTCCACAAAAAAATTCTATACTCACGAACTTCGAACTTGTACGAGGTTTGGAGGATGCGTTGTCGTTGAGAGGGAAATAAAACGAAAAAAAAAAAAAAATAAAGAAAAAGAAAATAAACAAAAAAAAAAAAGAAGAATAAAAGAAAGAACACCGAAAAAAAATACGAACCAAAAATAGAACGACACCAGTCACTGAATCGATGCAGAAGGAGACACGATTTATGAAGAGAGAGAGAGAGAGAGAGAGATAGAGAGAGAGAGAGACAGAGAAAAAGAGACAGATAAACTGACGGAAAAAGAGAAGAATAAAGAAGAGAATGGAACGAAAGAAGAGTGAGATTGTATGTACGAGAGAGAGAGAGAGAGAGAGAGAGAGAGAGAGAGAGAGAGAGAGAGAGAGAGAGAGAGAGAGAGAGAGAGAGATTGAGAGATTGAGAGATTGAGATTGAGAGATTGAGAGAGAAAGAAGATGATAAGAAATAAGAATAAGATGATTCGAAGTAGGATGCTGGATAAGTCAGGCACAGCATCGGCAGTGGTGGCTGCGCCACTGCGGTCGAACGCTTCCGAAATTAGCTGCCGTTTTCTCGGGACGCGTTTGCGCCGCACCGCGGAGGCGTCCGCGTTGCCGAAGAAATGCCGACGAGAAAGATAGAAAGAGAGAGAGAGAGAGAGAGAGAGAGAGAGAGAAAAGAGAGAAAGAAAGATAGATAGATAGATAGAGAAAGAGAGAGAGAGAGAGAGAGAGGTAAGGGTGTAGACATGGGCGGTTCTTGGTGCATGAAAAGGGGCTACGAAACTCCGCCCAGGGGAAACTGGATGCCGAAACTCCATCGGAGTCGGCGCTTGAACGTTCCTGCGCGAGTTTCGCGCAGATTCCGTCGAGAGATAACAAGACGATCGACTAGAACGTGTCTCTCTCTCTCTCTCTCTCTCTCTCTCTCTTTCACTTCTTCGTATTCGTATTCCTCGTATTTTTCGTCTTCGTATTCGTATTCGTCTTTGTCCTCGTCTTATTATCCATCTCTCGAACGTGCTTTACATTTTTGCCCCCGTGCGATTTAACCACTACCCTATATAAATCAGATCCGTCATAACCCGCTGGCTCTTACGGACTTTTTTTCTTCCTCAAATCAAACGTATTCGTATTGGATTTATATCTCAATATATGGATATTAGATTGGTTGTACGTATATACGGTTTTTAGTCGAGAGTTTTGTTACAACGTTGGACGGTTTTGTTTTTCGTGCTTTATGTTTGTTTGTTTGTTTGTTTTGTTTTTTTCACGAACAACGGTAACGTCGTTTTTATGTTATCCGCGATTTGACGACGACGATTTTATTCTGCGTACGTTGTCAATCCGTCGAGGATTACGTTTGGCTAACGATATATATATATATATATATATATATATATATATATATATATATGTATCTACTTGTTGGCTTCTATTAAAAGTTCTAGAGCGAGTCTCGATAGATAGAGATTTCTTAGCGATAACAAGAGGATCGATTAGAACGCGTCTCGTACTCTGGCTTTAAACTTTCCCCGGTGCGATATAACACTTCGACGAATCGCACGAACCGCTGGATTTCATTGAAATTCATCATCTTATCATATTACAAAAATTAAATCTTTATCGTTAGAAATTAGATTTTGTATATCGTATCGTAAGATTTTATATCGTTAGAAATCGATCGTGCTAGTCGACTCGACGGGATTTATGTTCGCGGATAAAAATTATCGTTCACGTTTCATTTTTGTAAATATACAGTGCGAAAAGTTATATCTTTATATCATCTATGTATTATCCGATCTCAAGACGAAGTTACGACGTACGTACGTATATACGTATATTTAGGTTCAACATTTCTTCATGATATAAGTGTCTATCTACTCGTTGCTTCTTTTTTTTTTTTTATTATTTTTTTTTTTTATTTCGTTAATTTCAATTTTAACGATCCCGTTATCATCCCGCTGTCACGAGGATTAAATCCCGCGGACAAGTAATTATTTGCTCGTCCTGTAAAATTAATTGTACGTATTATTAGGGCGTATCTGTAGTCAATATTTAATTACTATAGGGACGACGGACAATAACCTTTTTTTGACTTATATTTTCTTTTCCTTTTAGTTTTTTTTTTTTTTTTTTTTTTCTTGAAGGATTTCTTTTTTCATAATCACTTTGAAAATCAACAG
>OU964966.1:7214592-7224592 GCA_918808275.2 Dolichovespula sylvestris
ATTAATGGACTTAAGGTTATATATATATATAAGATATATAGATATATAGAGTAACAAAAACTATAACTCGTTGCATTGAAAATTTCGATCTTCCCGAGGATGCTATTGTCAATTTATTTTATTTTATTTTATTTTATTTTATTTTTTCTTAAACCGTAACTAATAAATAATTCGATATAACGAACAAATCGACCGTAACGAAAAACACTCGTTAACCGCAAAAAAGAAAGGAAAAAAAAAAAAAAAGAAAAAGATAACAATAATAACGAGTTCTCGTAGAGGGGATCATTAAAATGATAAGAACAAACGTACGAAACGACGACAAGAATAAAAATAAACGAAAGTAACGAAAAGGATTCAAGAAGAATAAAAGAAAGAAAAAAGAATGAACAAGTACATTTCCCTTTATCTCATCGAAAATGTGTTACATATTAAACGATTGGAGGGAAATACATACCAAGGATATATAGTTAAGATGAATAAAACCAGAGAAAAGAAAAAAAAATATATATATATATATACATATACATACATACATACATACATACATACATACATACATATATATATATATATATATATATATATGCAATCTAATATGCAATATCTAATCCATATATTAAATATCAGCCGTCAAAATCGATTTTAATAGACAGAAAGCAAGCAGCGAGTGAAGTAAGCAATCTTGAATAAATGAAAACAAGTAAAGGCCCTTCCTTACCATTTATATCGTCCTAACTCTATCTCTCTCTCTCTCTCGTAGGCGTAACGGGTGCTTATAACGTTTGCACCTGACTAGTCGACGACAAGGACATATAAATGCAACGTTCTAACTGGTAGAAATCTTGGCGGCGGCCCAATTAGCAGTTATTCGTTATCTGATCGAACACATTGCAAAGAACTTTGTACGCGTATCGGTATCCATACTATAGTAATTCGTTCCATCAAGTTACATGCACGTACATATACGCGTCGTATATATTCACATACACACACACTCACACACATAGACACACACTCACACACATAGACACAAACACGTATAAACGAGGTAAGTCGATCTTATGGAAGGTTCGAAGATGATCGTTAAAGGTTTATACGACAAGGTGCAGAGTAGACGATGTTAGAGATGAAATTATGATATACGTACGTTTTATCGTGATTTTTCAATGATAAGAAAATAGATAGATAGATAGATAGATAAATAAATATAGAAAGAGAGAGAGAGAGAGAGAGAGAGAGAGAGTCAATCATTAGAGGATGCAAAGATAAGCGATAACGAAATTAAGTTACTTTCGATATGTATCTTGGGTTTCTTAGAAAATCGAGTTCTTCGAAGTTAAACTCTTTTTGTTCTTTTTTTTTTTGTTTTCATTCTTTAATTTTTTTTTTATTCTCTTCTCTCTCTCTCTCTCTCTCTCTCTCTCTCTTCATCGATTCTATAAACAAAAAATTAATTAAGCTAATCCAACTAATCTCTCTAGACTTTTGTGCCACCATTCCTAAGTTACGGGAAGTCGGTTAATTCGGGATTAACTTTAATCTGTCCTTTCTTTTCTTTTTCTTTTGTATTTTTTATTTCCTTTTCGTTTTTTTCATTTTTTTTTTTTTTTTCATTTTTTTTTTTTAAGTTGAAACGACCCAAGTTACGTTACACCGAAATATATATAAAATATAGTACAGATTGTGTATTTGATATATACGTTATGTGGGTTTACGTACAAATTAAAATTATTTTTTCTCCTCCCTCTCTCTCTCTCGATAGATCGAGAGATAGATCGACGAAATAAATTCGATTGATCTCAGTTTTCTGTGTTACCATCTCTTTTATTTATTTATTTATTTATTTTTTTTAATAATAAATCGTTCTATAATTTTTCACGTGATCAAAAAAACAAGAGAAAGAAAGAGAGAGAGAGAGAACGAAAAAAAAAAAAATAGAAAGAAAGAAATGAAAAACAAACAACGCAATATCCGATTTGGTAAATGAAAATTGACATGGGTGTCACTGCGTTGACAGTAAGCAGAAGACGAAACCCCGAAAGAAGATGCGCGGCACTTTTTTGGGTGTTGGTTTGAAGGAAGAGAAAAAGAAAGAGAAAAAGAGAGAGAGAGAGAGAGATAGAGAAGAAAGAAAAAAAAAAGAAAGAAAGAAAGAAAGAGAAAGACAAATAGATAGATAGAAAAAGACGTTGAACATCGCGGGTTTATGGCTCATGGTCATCAAGTACGAGAGCCATTTGGTGTCAGGCACTCTCCCTTCGTCTCTCTCTCTCTCTCTCTCTCTCTCTCTCTCTCTCTCTCCGTATCTTTCGAAAAGAAGTCCAGAAGGCCCCCGCGAAGGGACTATAAGAAGAAGGACACCGGGAAGGGCTCGGCCATTCACCAACGTGAAACGTGAAGGAGGAGGATTGTAAAACGAAGCTCTTAAAGGGCAGAAAGTTTTCTTCCGTGTGTCCTCCGACGTCGGACTAAGGACGGCGCCAGGCTTCCTTTCGTTTCGTTCGTTCGTTCGTTTTACGACACGAAAAGAGAGAGAGAGAGATCGATCTAACGGCCCTCCGTCCATCCGTCCTTCCATCTTAGGGCCCATGTCATTAGTTCCCGTTTAACGATTAGGTAACCCTAGTTATATGGTCCTCCCCATTTTCCACGATAACTCTTACATTCAATTATTGCCGTTGGCTTGTTCGCTCTTACCATAAGTTCCTTTGTCGTTCGTCAAAAAATTTGCTAATTATATATTCCCATCAACGAAAAATTAACCTCTCCGGGTGGTGATTTTTTCGTTCTTCTTCCGTTGGTATTTTTCTTTTTTTTTTTTTTTTTTTTTCCTTTCTCTTCTCTTTGATAATTCGATCAGACAAACTTGTCAAATCGAATTCGTTGTACATACCACGCGAAGAAGGACGAAAGAAAGATTCGAACTCGTAGCTATAAATTGTTACGGATAATTGTTCATCGTTCGTTTTTTTTTTTTTATAAGCTGATATCGTCGAGTTAATCATTGCGTCCAGGGAATGCGACGTTTTCTTTGTTATTTCGATCGAGAAATTTTTCGATCGAATTATACATATTTCGAAGGACGAGAGACGTTCGAACCTTGCAATAATAAATTAATCGTACAAAATTTGTATGGATATTTCGATCGATAAAGTTTATAATCGAAATTAAATACGTATAACCCGAAGGACGAGAGAGAGAGAGAGAGAGAGAGAGAGAGAGAGAGAGAGAGAGAGAGAGAGAGAGAGACGTTCGAGAACTTGCGACGATAAATTTATCGTAGAGAAACTTGTAACAGACGAATCGTCGTTAGTAAAAAAAAAAAAAAAAAGAAAAAAAATGTCCAACAACGAATCATCGTGTAGAAATTGTTCGTTACCGTAAAACTATGCGATAGATTTTGCGAGAAATGTAAATTGTCCAGGTAACGAGAGAGATACTCTCGTTAATATTTCGAGCGAGAAATTTTAGACGTAAAATTTTAACCTAACTTCGTATATACCGAAGGACAAAAGAAACCCTACAAACTTACAATTTCTATAGTAATTTATTACCATGGAAAATTGTTTATTATTGTATTCCATTCGTAGATTACCCATGGAAAAAATAAATTATCCGGATAACAAGGGATATTCTTTGATATCTCGAGCGACAAAATTTATAACCGAACTTTTCAATCCGAAGGATAGAAACCCTACGAGAAAACTTATTTCCATAGTAATTTATTAGCCATGGAAAATTGTTTTTATAGCCCTGTTCGGTTTATGAATTTACACGGGAAGAAAATAAATTATCCGGATAACAAAGGATACTCCTTTAATATTTCGAGCGACTATTTTATACTTTCAACCAAACTTCGACTTCGCTCCGAAGGATTTCAAAATGATTATTATTGTTATATTTCAAAATTATTTCTACGACAATTCGTTGCGTCGTACTTATCGTTAGATCAATAACGATACTTCTCGTTTTATCGTCGTTTCGCGTGTCGTACAAATTATTGTTTAAACGATCGTACGTACGTCGCGATAGCATTGCTTGACGTAAAAAAAAAAAAAAAAAAAAAGAAAAAAAATATAAGAACATCGAAATTTTCGATAATCAAAAATTAAAATTTATTTCGTGGAACGCTTTCGCACGCTCGTTCTGAGCGATAATTCGTGTTAATATCCCTATCATACGATCACAGATGTTTTATTTAAATTCATCGTTCACCGTATCACAGGGGTATCATCGGTGGTTGAACCATTGTAGTATCGATGTCGATGGTCCTTCGAATAAAAAAAAAAAAAAAAAGAAAAAAAAAAGAAAACCAAAGAAAAAATGACAAATTTTCGAAACCTCGAGAATCGCAAATATTTGCTCGAAGTAATGCTCTAGACGAGCATTTCCCCATCGATGTTTTATTATCCCATCGTTAGAGGTCATTGTCGATGCCATGGATACATTTATTTTATTATGTCGCATTATGGGATTATAGGTTATAAACCGTCGTACGGATATCGGATGATGGTCTTTCTCGAAAATGGAAAATATACAATTTTCGATTTTTCTCGAGAATCGCAAATATTTGCACGTGGTTGAGTGCTTTCGAGCTTCTCCGTTTAATATTTTATTATCCCATTGTGTTAGGTCATTGTCGATGCCACAGAGATACACTTATTTTATTATGTCCCATTATGGGATTATCGGCTAAACCGCTATTGGGACATCGATAGCCTTGTCAGAACAAACAAAAAAAAAATAAATAAATAAATAAAAAAAGGGACAAAAGAAGATTAAAAAAAAAAAAAAGAAAGAAAGAAAGAAAAAGAAAATCGCACAATTTTAAAGCGCATAAATATAACATTGTAGACGGCTTTTAAAACTTGCAATAACAACTTATTATCCTATTATTACCACCTTATAGATCTTAATTGAAATATCGTCGATGCTTTATGGATACTTCATTGTACAATAAACTTGGTAAAATTTAAGATCGTTTCATCGTACATGCTTATGCATAATATATGTACAATATATGTATTACAACAAACGCATACTAACAATGTGTCCCATTAATTCGTATGAAAATATAATGCGTGCGAAAATAAGCGCAATGCGAAAAGCGATTGTTGCAAAATCCATGATTTTTGAATGATCGGATCGTTAAAAAAAAAAAAAAAAAAAAAAAAAAAAAAAAAATAAAAGAAAAGAAAAATAAAAAGAAAGAAAAGAAAAGAAAAAAGTGTAACCATTAAAACCACTTTATATATATATACATACATACATACATACATAAGTATACATTATCTATCGGCATTTCACGAATTCATAGAAAAAAGAATTCGTTACTCCGAACAATTCGATTGTCAATCCGAAAGATAAAAAGAAAAAAAAAAGTGTACAAGATCTTTTCGTTCTTTCCTTCTTCCTCCTCCTCCTCCCCCTCTTCCTCCTTTTCATTTTTATTCGGAACTTCCACTAATAATAACGTTATCGTCGATAAATATCGAAATAGCGATCGAAGATTTCGTTTTTGAATTATATCAAGTACATTAAGTACTTGACATATACCCAATCGTAAATATAACGTCCTCACGCATATAACCATATATATATATATATATATATATATATATATATATATATACACATATACATAAAATGTTATCTACTTATTACGTTCGGTGACATTCTTCGTAGGATACTTATAGATGTATCGAAAAATCAATGCGCGTCCCGATAGATCAAAGGCTTACCGCGCCGACGAAAAATGTCGACGGTATCGGCACGAACATCCCGATAATGCCGGGCGTACCTTATCGAATCCTACGAACTGATTAGTTTCGCCGAGAACCGCGAGATAATGATCTGAATGTCGAGTTTTAAACGATATGCTCTCTCTTGTACTCCATTATTTCTCATGCCTTTCAATGTTCTTCTTTCTTTCTTTCTTTCTTTCTTTCTTTCTTTTTTCCTATGCTCCCCCCATTTTTCTTTTTTTTTTGTCCGCCCCTCCCTTTTTCTTCTTCCTTCCTCCTTCCTCCTTCTTCTATCTATCTATCTCTTTTTAGAATGTCTTTTGACGTAACATATCAGTTTTATTTTAATTATTTACGAAATTAAATCACGAAAAGTTTATATATATATATATATATATTTTTTTTTTATTATATATATAATGAAAACTTTAAAAATATATATAAAATTTTAAAACATTATATTATATTATATATGTATAATATTAAATAAAAAATTATAATATTATGTTATATTATGTTATATATATATATATAAATATATACATAAACTTTTCGTGATTAAATAAGTAAATAAATAAATAAATAAATAAAGAAAGAAAGAAAAAGAAAAATACCACGTAAAACTAGATATTTATCGTATCACTTAAATTATTTAGCGATTATACACAATTATTATTATTATTATTATTATTATCATTATTATTATTATTATTATTATTATTATTATTATTATTTAATCATTGCCTCCATATACCTGCAATGATATTGTCAATAGCATTTGCAATTTAATTGACAATCAAACGACAATTGAAAACGTTTCGTATGTATTAAAAAAAAAAAAAAAAAAAAACAAATAAATAAATCATAGAAAAGCAAAAAAAAGTTTCTTTCTTTCTTTCCTTTTTTTTTGTTTTCTAAATCTTCGTCCAACAATTTCTTTTTTTCTACTTCTTCTTCTTCTATTTTTTTTTTGTTTCCCCCGATCTCGCAAATTCAATTCACTCGACCATTGATGTCATCGTGTTTTATAACACATGGACGTTTCACGTACGTACATATATATACATATATATATATATATACACACAGAAACACACACACACACACACACACACGTCCATGTATTATTCTCGACCCGAATACCGGCAATTACTCAAAACGTTTCATTCTACTTGTTGCGATCAATTTGCCCGAACGAGGCAAACTGCCAAGACACTCTTTGCACTTTCCATGTTCTAATAAATCATTTGGAAATTTGGTACCGTCACCATCGTTATCTCTTTGCGGTACTCACTTTTACACCTCCCTTCCCTCCTCTTACTCTCCTCCTTTCTCTCTCTCTCTCTCTCTCTCTCTCTTTCACTCGCTTGCGTATTCACTCGCAAAAGATTTATCGTGGCACGTTTCGTCGATTTTTCACCCTTATTAAAGAACCTCGAAACTTTTTGTCGTTTCTTTGTCGTCTGAAATAATGTCGAATGAAATAAGAATTAAGAAAAAATAAATAAATCGAAAAAAGAAAAAAAAAAAAGAAGATAAAATAAAATAAAAGATTTTATACATAATTCCTTCTTCCTCTTTTCTTTTTTTTCCTTCTACTTCTACTTATTCCTCTCCTTCTTCTTCTCGTTCTTTTTTTCTTTTTTTTCTTTTATCCATGTCACATTACAACAACCATCGATTTTATTTGCCGTTGGTTATAGTCATTAGGTATACCTAACCGTTTAACGATATCCGATGACTATTCAAAACCGAACGAACGTTCAGAATAATTAACAAGTAATCAAAATTTGATCCTTAAGAATCCACGGAGTATCTGAATTAAAATTACGAATATATATTTTTGCTCTCTCTCTCTCTCTCTTTTCTTTTTTTACTTTTCAGGAAAATAAAGAATAAAAAAAATTGTCTCCGAAAGTTACCGACGACGTTCGTCCACGAAATAAAATGAAATTTTTCGATATCGCTTGAGTAAAAAAAAAAAAAGAAAAGAAAAAAAAGAAAATATAAAAAAAAAAAAACGAAAAAAAGACTCAAAAAAAAAAAAAAAAGAAAAAGAAACCCAAGCGAGTTTGATCTTACTAATAATATTCTCGATCGAATTCAAACGTTATTCCGCGATATATTTCGATCGATCGATCCATCGTCGACGAGACGAATTTTCTATCGAAATTCATCGATCGTATTTCTCCCATTTGCTCGTTGTCATGGACAAGGAGAAAGGACGCAAAAAAGAAAAAAAAAAAAAAAAAAGAAAAAATAATGCAAGTAAAACGTCGAAATGACATTGGTCGTCGAGGCAACGAGAAGCTTCGATAGCCCGAACTATCGACTTCTTCGAAGGTCCACGATATTTATGCGACGAATATGATAGGTTAGGGGAGAGTGAGGTACTGGACGAAATTCTCCAAGTATAGAGAGAAAAGTGAGGGTGAGGGGAGGGTGGTAGACTTAGGGAGTGTATAGTCGAGCGGAAGGGATGGAAGGGAGTTGGAGGGTGAGAGAGGGAGAGAGGTAGAGAGAGAAGACACTGATAGATGTCTACGTACGTCGATAGAAAAGGGCCCCAGGCCTAATTCAATTGCAGGCCGCCGCTCCGCAAACACTCATGATAATTCAATCAAGCTCACCCCATGACGTTTTAACCGACCTTACCCCTCCGCGAGAATCATCATCACAGCTACCACTACCACTAAAATCGTCGACGTCGTCGTCGTCGTCCTAGTCGTCGTCGTCCTAGTCGTCGTCCTAGTCGTCGTCGTCTACTATCATCCCTACCTTCGTAAAACCGCCCCTTCTCGAAAGGCTCTACTGCTCGAGGGTGGAAACGGCTCATAATCCTCGTACTAGTAACATCTGCACTCTAATCGGCTGATGATTTCCACACAAAATCGGCCTACATATATATGTGTCTATTCATCCACGTATGTATGTATGGTACTACGTACGTGTGTGTGTGTGTGTGTGAGTGTGCTTTCTCTCGGTTTTTTTTTTCTCCTCTTTCATCTTCTTCTTCTTCTTCGTCTTTTTTTTCTTTCTTTTTTCCTTTTTTTTTTCCTTTTGATTAATCCGTTAATGCGGATTTATTTTATAGATTAAAAAGATATAACATAGGTGTCTATATATTTAATTGGGCATTTACAGGGCTGTGAAAGTTGTACTTATGGAAATTTTATGTCGAATTTATTTGTCTGTTTGTCTGTCTGTGTGTGTGTGTGTGTGTGTGTGTGTGTGTGTGCGCGAGCGTGTATGGGAGAATGGTACTTTTTTATTTCTCTTTCTCTGTCTCTCTTTCTCCATATATATATATATATATATATATATATATATATATATATATATATATATATATATATATGGAGGTATATAACTATATATTCTTTTTAAAGTGTAATTAATCAACGAGAGTGACTACCTCAAAATCTACGGATTTATTTGATTTATTAAAAGGAATACCTGGTTACAAATTTTTTTTATATAATTATTACAGAAGTAATTTTATCTTGAATATGTGTGCGTGTTCGAGCGCGCGTATTCATGTCGAATATATGTACGTGTCTCTCCGTGTCTCTTCTTTCCTTTTCTTTCTTTATTTCTCTCTCTCTCTCTCTCTCTCTATATATATATATATATATTTAAGTGTAATTAAAATACCAGTGATTATTTCAAAATCTACGGATTTATTTGTTTTATTAACAGATGTATCCACCTTTTAAAAATGATAAAATAATTTTAATAGGAGAAATCTTCACCATGTATCGAACGTACGTATGTGTGTGTTGTGTGCGTGCGTGTGTGTACGCTCGTATTCTTTTCTTCCCTGTAAATTTTATTTCCCTTCTACCATCAAGTTTAACTAAAATACGTGCGATTGTTTCGAAATTCAACGAATTTTCTACGTATCACTATTATCATCATCGTCGTCATCATCATCATCATCATCATCATTACCATTGTTATTATAATTATAATTAACTAATGTATTCGAAATTGAATATTCCTCTTAAGTGAAAATCTTTAAACGAGAGAAAGTCTTCGAAGGTTTGTTGGAAGATAGAAGGAAATATTAAGAAAAGGAATTAGAACAAAAATGAAAAGATAAAAAGAAAGAAAGAATGAAAATAAAAACGAAACCGAACAAAATTTAGTTTCTTATTTCGGACGAGGCATAAGAGACGAAATGGATCTTAGAATCTTATGCGTTTAGAACGGGATACCCTTATGCCGTCGGCTTACTTTTCGCGATTAAACTT
>OU964966.1:7229592-7232092 GCA_918808275.2 Dolichovespula sylvestris
AATGTGGAAAGAAAACGACAAGACACGAAACAACGTTAGAACATAATTAATATTTACAATTATAATCCCGTTTTCTTCTGAAGGGAGGTGGGAGGAAAGAAATGTGTGAAACAAGAAAAGAAAAAAAAAAAAAAAAAAGATGTAGCAGTATTGATAACGCGGTTTATCTAACGATCACGGGCATAATTAAAAATAAGGATGCTCCGATTGATTTGACCTCGTTTGAATTACGCGAACATCCTTGTAATTGTTATCGATGTTGCGTTGTCAAATAATGGGCGATAATTAACGGGTAATATTTTTTTGAAACAATAAATATATATATATATATATATATATTTAATATATAGATCTAACGTTGGTTTTGTCTAATAAAAATGTTGACCTTAGATAAGACGTTATCGTAAAACTTATGTGAGTTCTAGACAAAGCGTCGCGTCACGAACATCGTCGTAACGTCACGTAATTGTACGTACATAAATTACGTACACTTTGACAATTTTATTATTACTATTATTATTATTATTATTACTATTATTATTATTATTATTATTATTATTATTATTATTATTATTATTATTATTATTATTATTATCATCATCATCATCATTAGATTTTTTTTTGTGCACTTCACACTCCAACAATCTCTCGTTTATAAATAAAATTTATAAAAATTAAATCTCTCGTTTATTTTTTTTTTTTTTAACGACAATTATATCGAGTATAAATATTGCCCCAATCTTTTTCCTATCTCGTTTATTTTTTCTTTATTTTCTTTTTTTCTTTATTGTTGTCGTTATTGTTGTTTCTTATTTTCCTCATACTCCCCGTGTTAATTTTACACGCGCTTACGAGAGACCATGGGAGGTGGTAGTAGAGTAGATGGATGTGTGTCTCGGGTAACGACAAATTTTTATCTTTTTCAAGTCCGTCAATGGGGCCCCGCACTACTACACAACACCGAGGTACAACGAGGAGGAATACCTCACCTCTCTCTTACCTACGGGAAGAAAAAAAGTAAAATGCCTAGGCTCATTTACAAGAGGAGAAACGATCGTGTAAATGGTCGTAAAGATATACATCGCTACGGTTAGGTACCTACTATGAAAAATTGTTCGCAAAATTATTATGAGCCTTCCTCGTTCTATGACCTTCCTCTTCTCCCCCCCCCCCCTCTCTCACTCTTTCTTTTATATATATATATATATATATTTTCTTTATTTGAATTTCAATAAAATTGTTCAATCTTCGAATTCGACCTCACTATCTCTCTCTCTCTCTCTCTCTCTCTGTGACAAGTGTGAAGTAACGTAAATATTTAGGTAGATAATTAAGGACAATATTAATCGATTGACTTCGACACATCGAAGGTTTCCTTAAACAGTCGCAATGTAATGTCCCTAATTAATTAGCGATCGATCTAACACATCAAATCCCAACGGGGAAGAGTTAATCGAGCGATTTCACGATTTAATTTATTTTCTTCTTCTCTTGCCTTCGTTTTTTTTTTTTTTTTTTTTTTTAGAAACGACGTCTTCCCAGTTTTCAAGAATTTATCCCTAAGTCAATGATCTCAGATCTCAATGATCATTTCCGATATATTCATTTAATTCACTTTACGTATGAATTAAATGCAAACGCTTTCTCTCGTATTTTTAATGCTCGACTAATAACAACAAACGAATTTTCATTCATCTCTCTCTCTCTCTCTCTCTCTCTCTCTCTCTCTCTTTCTCTACCTGTCGTCCTTTCACAAACGTTAAATCGATCATTTAAACGTTCACGTGACCGTAGTAATTAACGTTTTCTATTTAAGATGAACAAAAAAAAAAATAAAGAAAGAATTAATCTGAATGAATTCGAACGAGGATAATTGAATGATTCCACGTTCTAAAATAACGAAGAGATAGAGATAGAGAGAGAGAGAGATATTACCGAACGACGGATCCTTTTCTAAAACGTCGGATAATCGTACGGAAACGCGATTGTGAACGTAATATTGACAGAATCGTCAATTATAGACTTAATGTCAGATTAATCCGTACGACCAGGCGAACGAGAGTTACACGAATATATATTTTCGTGTAAACCCGATAATCGGGGCTATGATTTTTTAAACGACGTCATTATTCCTCTCGAACGTGTATTATAAAGGATCCACGAAGGAAAAAGAAAAAAATAAAAAAAAAAAAAAGAAACGATAACCAAAATATATTAGATTTGTTCCGTGTGTCATTTATCAGAGAAAAATAATATCGCGTTAATGTGATCGTCGTTCGATCGATCGATCGATCGAAATTCCATTAACTTTCGTCATTGCAAGATTTGAAAGGAAAGAAAGAAAAAGAAAAGAAAAAAAAAAAATACAAACGAACGGTGCAATTTGCAAACAACCATTTACCTGTGACCAGGTGTTATTTACCAACAAAAAGAAGAAAAGAAAAAAAAGAAAGAAAGGAACAAAAAAAAATTTCGTTATTGACGATAGACGCACGGTTGA
>OU964966.1:7239592-7254592 GCA_918808275.2 Dolichovespula sylvestris
AATTAGGTTACAGAGGATTAAAGGATTAAAAAGAGAGAAGTATAGCTGGGGTATCTACCTATTGCTGTTTTTTTTTTTCTTTTTTTTTTTCTTTTTTTTTGAAAATTTGATACGGGAAAGAAAGGAAAAGAAAAAGAAAAAAAAAGGAAAAAGGAAAGAAAGAAAGGAAAAAAAAAATACATCGTCGGAGAGACACACGCACGCACACACAGAAAGAGAGAGAGAGAGAGAGAGAGAGAGAGAGAGAGAGTAAGAGAGAAATTCACACCATAGAATTTTCGTTTTTTTTTCTTTTTCTTTTTTTTTTTTTTTTTGACTAACGTCGGCTCTCTTGCCTTTATGTCAAACGATTCCTCGATCGAGTAAGGCGGCTTAGTTAACGCACTATTGGTGAACCTCAAAGGTTCTCTTTTCCTATTGCTCTTTTTCTCTCTCTCTCTCTCTCTCTCTCTCTCTCTCTTCCTTTTCTCTTCTTTCCATCTCTCTTCTTATTCGCTAAAAAGTCGCGGTAGGCCGCCTCCGAATGTGCGGTTGCTGCTCTTTTTCATGGCCTTTTCCTATTTCTATCGTAAGAACTCGCACGTTCCATTTACTCTTCGAAGTTTACACGCTTCAATCGCATCTCGTTGTTGCCATCCATCTATCCATCTATCTATATATCTATCTATATATCTATATATCGTTCGTTCGTTCGTTCTATCATTACACGGTACTTTGATTTTCAATCGATCGTCCACCACCACCACCACCACCACTGTCCATCCCTATTGTATTATTCTCTTCAATATTTTTTTGCAAAGATTTTGTTTCCTCTCGATACCTACGTAGTATTTCCCTCTCTCTCTCTCTCTCTCTCTCTCTCTCTCTCTCTCTCTTTCTCTTTCTCTGTCTGTCTCTGTCTCTCTCTTCTTTATCCTCGTTTCGAAAGCTTCAAAAGCGAATCGACACGTCGAATATATTGAATTTTGTAAAAGATTTGTAAACGCGTGCGTTGAATTTTAAAGATTTTTAAATTGACGCGCATCGAGTACGCACCGTTGATCTTTAAAGATTTGTAAATAAGTGCTCGAGTACGTTGAGCGCGTTGAATCTTTTACGTTATGCAAATTGACACGTCGAACGTTTGGAATGTTTTTTTTTTTTTGCTTTTTCATCTTCTTCTTCTTCTCCTTCTTCTTCTTCTTCTTCCTCCGCTTCGATTTGCAAATTAATCATTAAGATTTGCGAAATTAACACGCACGCCGTAACGTCGTTCGATTTTCTATGGTACAACCAATACAATAATAACGTTTAATGTATTGAATTTTTCAAGATTATTATGCCGTGACAACATTTTACAGATACGCTCTCTCTCTCTCTCTCTCTCTCTCTCGCTCTCGCTCTCTCTCTCCCTCTTTTTCTCTCTCTCTCTCTCTCTCTAAATAAAAGTAAAGTCTAATGGTGAGGATTGTGAAGTGAAATTTTCCAATATTTTTTTTTTTTTCTATCTACAAAAATCCATCATAGACGGACGAATGGATGTATCCGGACGAGCAAATTGAAGAGAAAAATAAATTAAATAAAATAAAATAATAAAAAGATGTATAAAAAAAAAAAAAAAATATTAAAAAAAATTGTTCGACAACTTTTGATCGATTGATCGGTTATTATGAGAGAGAAAAAAAAAATCACAAAAATGAAAAACACAAAATGAACGAACGAACTGTCGTAAATAGAATTCTACGTTTAGATAATTTTTCATCTATCTGGTTATCTACATACATACATACATACATACATACGACTACCCACCTACCTAACTCCTCTACCTATCTACCTACCAGTCGAGAGGATTGCATGAATTTCTTAACGCGGCACTTTACACGAGTTAATATTATCGTAGGGTAGTGAGGTGAAAGGGAGGGAAGGGTGGGGAGGGAAAGGGAGGGAGGGAGGGAGTAAAACGTTCAACGGCGATAATTCATTTTCGCGACTGGCCGCGCCATTTCATTTTCAGTTGGACATAAAGTGACGCCTTTTATTTACTCGTTAAGTCGTCTGGTGTCTCTGCAATAAGACAGAACGTACTGTGCTTTCTTCAATGTTTAAAGAGAAATATATTTATATATATATATATATATATATGAGAGAGGGAAGGAAAGAGAGAGAGAGAGAGAGATCATGAGTACATGACGGCTAGACAACGCTTTCATTTTGTATTGACATTAACTAATTTCGATGTCGAATTCACGTGACAGAAACACGCTGTTAATTTATCATCGATCGATCTATAGATCGACGTTTCGAATATATTAATTTTTTTTATTCTTTTTTTTTTTTTTTTTTTTTTTTTTTTTTTTTTTAATCGACGTGATGATCTTCTGCCTTTCTTCTTTTCTTCCTTTTTTCATCTTATTTTATATATATATAGACGTCTATATATAGACGTAGTTGCACGAAATAATGATTTAAAATCAATCCTCCTTCCTTTCCCTTTCTTTTCTTTTCTTCGTCTTCTTTTCGCTCATCCCTCCATTCTTTTTTTTTTTTTTTCTTAATTTCGAAACATCCACATTCGACTTTGGCATTTTACCTTCATCCAACAAATCACAAAAAACAGATTTAAACGTGGATAAGTTCTACTCGAATCCGTGTACTTTACGAGCCCTCGTGATTCCAAACGGATGCCAAACGAGAGTCTTTATCGCGTTGAAAAATATATTACGTGATAAAACATACCTACCTACCTACCTACCTACCTACCTAACTACCTAACTACTCGTGTTGCCAGTTTCTCCACCCGCCCATCCCCTCCCCCCGTACCGCATACACTCAACCACCCACCCACCCACCCTCCCTCCCGCCCGCTCGACCGCCAAACTCTACCACCACGACTACTCGCGAACATATGCTCGAGTATAAAAATATATGAAGTTTGATAAACTTCGAACGATTCGTTTTATAAAGTCATTATATAGACAAACGTATATACATACGTACTGTGATTCGTATATAAGTACATACGTCGAATCGTATATATATATATATATATATATATATATATATATATATATATATATATGTAAGTACATACTTATACACCTGTACATATTTCCAATAAACTTGTTAACTTCGATCAATACTAATCTTTTTTTCTTTAATTTTCTATGGCCGATTAGAAATGTATCATTGAATACTTCATTGAATTTACTTTTGTCGGATTAAAAAAAAAAAAAAAAATATTCTTTATCTAGTCGAAAATAAAACAAAAAATATAATGCTCCTTAACCATATTTCTCTACATAACTCTTCTATCAAAAATTAACGAAACAAAAAAGATTACTCCGAATATGAAATCAAAGAAATGATAATAATAAGAATACGACACTTTTCCATGCAAAACAAAAAAAATTAAACGAAAAGAGATAATGTTATAAAGTAAAACAAAAGTGGCGCTCGATACGACAATGAAAAATAAATATAAATAAATAAATAAATAAATAAATAAATAAATAAAATAAATAAAAAATATTTCTCCAGATCAAAAATTGCGGAGGCAAAAAAAAAAAAAATTTACGAAAAAGAAAAATAACAAAAATAAATGGAAGGAAAATAAAAAATCTTACTCGTGGAACGAACGTCCAAAAAAAAAAAAAAAAAAAAAAGAAAAACAAAATAAAACAAGAGAAAAAGAAATAGATAAATAAATAAATAAAAAATATTTCTCGAGATAGAAAATGGAAGAAGAAAGTCGAAAACAAAACCAAAAGGAAATAAAAAATCAAATAAAAACGAATAAATAAAAAATATTTCCCGAGATCGAAAATGGAAGATGAAAATCGACAAAACAAAAAAAAAAAACAAAAAAAAAAAAAAAGAATAGAAAAGAATAAATAAAAAATATTTGTCGAGATCAAAAATTGAGGAAGGTGGGGCGGGGGAAAAGAGGAGAAAGAAAAAGGGAAAAAGAAAGAGGGAAGAGGAATCTATTTCTTCTTCTTCATTTTCTTTTTTTCATCCTTAAAGGCGTTTTCGAAGCGCGAAATTCTTTGACGTTTCGAGGGAAAAAGAAAAAAGATAAAGAAAAAAAAAAAAAAAAAAAAAAAAGATCGTCAGGTCAAAGTGTTCGTTTCTCGAAGGGTGCGATTATGTTAGGTACAGGCGAGAGGACGTGAAAAAAAAAAGAAAAAAAAAAAAAAAAGAAAAGAAAAAACAGGGCGGGTGGCGCCTTCGAGAGAGGAGCGCGAAAAATAAGAGAGAGAGAGAGAGAGACCGCTGTCGTTGTCGTTGTCAACGTTGAAGAAGAAGACGAAGACGAAAAAGAGGAAGAAGATGAGGAAGATGAAGAAGAAGATGAAGAAGAAGAAGGAAAGCAAATCCCATACCTACTTAAGCGGCTCAGGATGGCTCCCAGCTTTAGCTGTCGAGAATATGGAGGTCAATCGGTGCCTTAGGCCAGTTTCCAATGGAAAAGAGAACCTTAATCCGACCTAGGTTCGTGCCTTTTTCTACTTCCCTTTAATATCTCTCTCTCTCTCTCTCTCTCTCTCTCTCTCTCTCTCTCTCTCTCTCTCTCTCTCTCTCTCTCTCCTTCTTCGTTCTCTGTAGTAATCTTCTTACAAAATATTGTTCTATCTTACTTAATAATATACATATACATATCTATAGCAACGTATCTCTATCATTTAAAAAAAGGAAAAAGAAATAAAAAATAATATATATATATATATATATATATATATATATATATATATATGTATGTATATATGTGCGCGCGCGCGCGTATGTATGTATATATAATAAAAATAATAACAATAAATTCTAGTAGTAATCTGGTTAGAAAAAAAAGGAATAGAAAAGAAAAAAAAAAGGGACGAAGAAATATATATATATATATATAAAAGACGCAAGTAAGAGGATTTCCTTAAAATTACCCACTCGCAAAGAGCGACATACTTTCGTATGCACCTGAGTGTACAAAACACGTCCTTAAGTACGCTATATCTACTCCGTAAGTATTTTCCAACTACGCGAAATAACGCTTAATTCAAACTGACTTTTACGATTGTTATCAGACATTTTATAGAAGTTTATCGCACTTTTAGCGCGCCTCAACACACCCACGTCGAGAAGTTGTCTTCTTCGTTTTCACGCGATAAAGGGTATAACAAGAAGGGTCAAAATATCTATGCGGAAAAGCGGACAAATGAATGAATAAATGAATAAATGAATAAATAGAATAATAATAATAATAATAATAATAATAATAATAATAATAATAGTAATAATAATAAAAAAAAAAAATCATGGAAAGAAAAAAAAAAAAAAGGTTTGTGCAATCGGATAAGTGACACGTTACGACATGAGCGAGAGGATGCGTTCTAAATAAAGTGGAACCGATGCAATGAAAATATACAGCGATCGCGTTGGCCATCGCATAAATCTAAGCCCTGGTGTACCTCTACACTTAGCCCATCGTATAAATATCGCGGCATTAGCCGTCGCAAATAGCTCGAAGGCGAAATTAGGTATTTATAGTGAAGGTCGTACGAACTTGTTGCTGCTGCCGCTGATGCTGTTGCTGATGCTGTTGCTGATGCTGATGCTGTTGCCGTTGCTGATGCTGTTGCTGCTGCTAAAGCTACAGCCATCGTTCCGTCGTCGAGAGCACGATTGGAGGAGGATGAACTCTCTTCTCTCTCTTTCTCTCTCTCTCTCTCTCTCTCTCTCGGTCTCATTTAATCGAACGTCGTGTCCCGAAAACGAATTGTTCACGACGTTCATTCATATTTGTAACGATCGATTGAAATCATCACGACGACGATTGTTCATTGTAAGAGAAACAATTTGTTCAATATGTCCTACCTATTGTTCATTCCTTTTATTTATTTATTTATTTATTTATTTATTTATTTTATTTTTTCTCTTAACGCACTCTTTCCTACATTTAATTTTTTATTCTATCCAACCACGAAGTCGTCCGGTCGCAATCGCTTACGGTTTAACTATCGCATTATATCTGCATTTTCTAAGTAATATTGTTTATCGAAAAAAAAAACAAATAAATAAATAAATAAATAAATTTGTTTTATTTTATTTTATTTTATTTTATTTTACTTTTCTTAGGTACTCCATAGGTAAAAATTATATTAGATATAAATTAAAATACTTGGTATATACTATTAGTATATCAGAGTATATTCGTATATTATTCTACAAGTTCATAATATTACATTGTAAAATAATATACGGGTAGATAACGATATTAGACAAATCTTATATATTCGCCAATAGCACGATGGAATTATATTAAATCGATATAATTTTTATGTAAACGTGATTACATCGTCGGACATACAAAAAAAATAAAAAAATACAAGAAAAAAAAAGAAAAAAAAAAAAAGATTCCTCCGATACCGTAAATGAACTTACGTGGGTACGAAACTGTACATATGTAAGTAATAGTACCGTTAGAAATTAGAAAACATTAGGTATTACGTATGTATCCGAGTGAAATATAGATAATACAATGGATGCTTAAAAGAATCGAGTCACGTTGGAAGGTAAAAGAAAGAAAGGAGAGAAAAAAGAAAAGAAAAGAAAAGAAAAACGGAAAAAAGAGGAGAAAAAAAAAAGAAATTTCTATCTCTTAATCCTTTCACCCTACGTAGGTACGTATAGCTCTTGCTCGAGAGTACCAACGAGATACATATTATTAATTACCACGGGCTATAAATTAAATTCCTCCTTACTCCTCGCACCACTTTGAAATGCATTCCGCGTGTTTATTAATCGTAACGATATTCCTACTACGACTTTCCGCACGTAAAGTTCGCGTGAGCGTTCTTCAAAGATGAGAAGAGTAAAGAGTTGGGTGGGTGGAAGAGAAGAGGGGCGGGGGTAGGGAGGGATGTGGGAGGAGAAGAGGGGAAATAAATGGAATAGCTCGTGCTAACGACAGACAGGAGAGGAATAAGAGGAGAGAGAGAGAGAGAGAGAAAGATACAAAACAAAAAAATGATTATAAAAAAAAAACGAGAGAAAGAGAGAGAGAGAGAGAGAGAGAGAGAGAGGATGTAAATTTGGAAAAAATTTGAATCGTTGAAAGTGTTACGAAAATTTCATTTAGTTATTAATTTCGATCGATAATAATTTCGAACGTTGTTCAATGTTGATCGATAATTGTTAGGTGATGATTTCGGTTACGATTGAAAATTATTCGGTGTAATGATTTAGGGTTCGATTAAGAATTATTCGGTGTAATGATTTTGGGTACGATTAAAAATTATTCGGTAGAATGATTTTAATTTCGATTAAAAATCATTCGGTATAATGATTGCGGCTTCGATTAAATATTAATCGGTACAATGATTTCGACTTCGATTAAAAATTATTCGATATAATGATTTCGGTTTCGATTGAAAATTATTCGGTATAATGATTTTGGGTACGATTAAAAATTATTCGGTAGAATGATTTTAATTTCGATTAAAAATCATTCGGTATAATGATTGCGGCTTCGATTAAATATTAATCGGTACAATGATTTCGACTTCGATTAAAAATTATTCGATATAATGATTTCGGTTTCGATTGAAAATTATTCGGTATAATGATTTCTCGCTTCGATATTAAAAATTATTCGGTTAAGTTTTCGACGAAGATCGATAAATAATTCCGACGATGTTCGATGTTGTTGATCGATAATAATTCTCTAATGATTTAGACTTTCATTAAAAATTAATCGGTCAATTTCGACGTCGATTGGTTATAAACTCGATCGATCTCAAATGCCGATCGCCGATCATTCGAATAATTTTTAACGTCGATCGAATCGAAAATAATTCGGCCAATTAAAACGTCGATCGATGTGATAAATCGATCGATTTCAATGTCGATCGTTAATACCTAATATTATTAACGAATTATTTCGGATGAGTCGACGCGCGGAATTTCTTTTTTTTTTTTTTTTTCCAAACGAGATATGGAGAATAAAAATCAAAGTAAAATCAAATAAAATCTTCGTCCCTACGAAGCGAAAAAATCGTCGATGAGGTTTCTTTTCTTTTCTTTTCTTTTTTTTTTTCTTTTTTAATGTCGTTAAAATGTCCGCCCTCTCGTAAAGGCGTATAAGAAAGTTTTTTGCAGTTTTTTTTTTTCCTTCTTTTTTTCTCCCTCCCTCCCTCTCACTCTCTCTTCCTTCTTTCTTTTTTATTTTCTTTCAGGTAAGCTCGTAAATCCTTAGATACCTTACAGCTTACCCACAATGTTTTGATCTGTACGATCTTCGGTATAGGTATCTACCCAAAATAATCGCCATGGCGAAAACTCAAGGTATGACGGTAGGTAATATTCGAGGTTTACGGAGTTCGAGAAAGTAAAATGAGTAAGGGACTAATACTGATATGTGTGTGTGTGTGTAAGTACAAAGGTCGATTTGGAAATTTACAATTTCTCTTCTTTTCATTTCTTTTTTACTTCGAGCTTGGGACAAAAGTATAATTGACACACGTACACACATACACACACGCGTATATATAGCGAATATATTGTAAATATTTTTTTTCTTTTTTTCTTTTTTTTTTTTTTTTAGATAATGAAGAAGTACGTTTTTCCTTCTTTTTCATTTGTTTTTCTCTATTAGTATCGAACGGGTCAAAGGTACCAAAAGGTGTGCCAAAAAGTTCCTTCCCAGGCTTGTGGTTACGCGATTTGATGGAGCAAAGGAGAACAAATAAATAAATAAATAAATAAATAAATAAAAAGAATTAGTGAAACTTAAAAATTCTCGAGAAAGAGATAATAAATATTTTTTTATATCTATATATGTACACACTCGCACACACACACGCACACACACACATATATATATATATATATATATTCTTTTTATTTATTTCAATTATCTATATAATTTAAAAATTAATCGTATCTCTTTTATTTAAACAACAACAACAACAATAATAATAATAATAACAAAAATCTGATATAGCTGTGATAGAAAACAAAAAAAAATACGTACAAAAAAAAAAAAACAAAAAGAGAGCGGGGGGTGAGGGGAGAAAAATTTCTTTCTTCCTTTTTCATTTCTTTTTCCTTTTATTTTTTTTTTTTTTTTAGAATGCTCCCGTCCCTTTTGGAATCGTATTTCAAGCGGGCAAAAATCAAACACAGACTGACTCTCTCTCTCTCTCTCTCTCTCATGCCGTTCGTCGCAAAAGTCATTTTTCTGTTGGATATCTAAATAAAACGGGGGAGGGGCGGCGGATGGGGATGGGGATGGGGATGGGGATGGGGATGATTTCATAGTCGAAAAATATATGGTAGGTAGGTAGGTAGGTATGTGTACGTATTGTTTACGGTCAGAAAGAGAAGAAATCTCGAACGGCGTCGAACGAACGAACGAAGTCGTTACAACCGGAAGTAAGAAGGAAGAAGAAGAAGAAGAAGAAGAAGAAGAAGAAGAAGAAGAAGAAGAAGAAGAAGGGGATCCTTTGGCTACCTGATGGTTAAAGCACGAACACGATACGCGTCGTAAAGCCTGGCGCCAGGCGCAACGATACGCACTTAACGTTTAATGTGTACAGACGGTAGCAGCAACCTCGAATATCCCTACTTTCTTTTGAGCACCCTTCGAATATCCCTTCTCGAGAGAGAGAGAGAGAGAGAGAGAGAGGGAGAGAGAGAGAGAGAGAGAGGGGGAAGCTTCAGGAGAGAATCAAGAAATTCGAGACTTTTCGTTCATCCGTCGTGTTCGATACTTGCGTCGTCGATTAATAGGACCACACAATGACTTAACTTTATTATTTATTTTTGTCATTTGAGCGAACCGACGTTTTTCTCACGCGATTTCATACTTTACCGCTTTTTCGCGAGCGTGCGAAGAAAGAGTGGAAGAAAGAAAAAAAAAAAAAAATAGAAAAACTCTTCTTTTCATTTTTTATCTTTTCAATCATAACTTCGTTTCTCTTGTTGACGTTTTGTATATTTTAATAATAATAATAATGATGATGATGATGATGATGATGATGATGATGATGATGATGATGATGATATGTATAATTATTATACAGATATGAATACTTAATAATAGATTAAGATCTATTAATTTACTTTAAAATATAAATATAAAATATATTGATAGATTATTAAAAAAAAAAAAAAAAAAAAAAAAAAAAAAAAAAAGTAATAATAATAATAATAATAGTAATATTAATAATAACAATAATGTCTTTTTAAAATTGTTCGTCAATTGCTATTACACTAACCAAAAAAAAAAAGAAAAAAAAAAAAAAAAAAAAAGAAATGAATTAACTAACACAAATGGTTCTTCATCGAACATTTAGGTCTGTCTACATAAAAACAATGTCTCTATGGTGTGTCAAACATTAATTCCATTAAAACGTCGAATGTTCAACAGCAGAATTTTAAGAATAGCATGTTCGACAAAACATATCTTTTTAATATTTCAAATGACATATTTATAGATCACTTATATAATTTCCGATGGCGAGACCAATCTAATGGAGGGATAAATTGTAGATACTAGAAAATACTCTCGTCCTCTCTCTCTCTCTCTCTCGCTCTCTCGTTAGCGAATTTATCCACCAGTATATATATATTTCAGGTCCGAAATTGTTCGATAACAAATTTCCTTTCTATTTTCGTAACTTCTATCTTTATCATTAGAAGATCAGTAATGTTTCGAACTTTGAATACAATCAATAATTTCCTTTCTTAATTAACGTGCGCGGTTTTGTTTAGATTTGTCTATCCCAAATCCTACCTTTCTTCCTTTCTATCTTCCTTCCGCGTTTAAAAATATTCTTCGTCATATATATGTTTAGGAAAAAATAAAAAGAAAGGAAAATTAAAGATGGAACGAATGATGGTAATAAACGAGATTATTATTCTTAACGATGAATAATTGTAAATTAAATTAAGTATAAATTAAGAATTAAAGAAAGGAGGAAAGGAAAAAGGAAAAGAAATATTGTATAATGTGAAATATATATATATATATATATATATTATCCGGGATTATGGCGATATATTTTCACGATCCGTCGGTGTACTTCTAACAAAAATAGTAAACAGTATGTATATGACTGCATATGTACATAATAATATATACACATCATACGTACACATCATACATATACATACATACATACATACATACATATATAAAATATTAGTATTTGTTTTTGTATCAATAGTAAAAGTAGTATATGAGTATAATACAGTTTTAATACTAATAATAGTATAATACAGTAGTACTAGTAGCAATAGTAGTAGAAGAAGTAGTAGTAGTAATAGTTGTAATAGTAATAATAATAGTAATAATAATAGTATAATGGTAATAGCAGCAACAGTAATAGTAGAATGGTAATAACAATAAGGACCAGCCAATGAAATAGACTAATATTCGTCTCACCGTTATTACATACATAAACGTATATGCGTGCGTGTAAGTACGTATGCGAGAATAAAAATGTGTGTGTGTGTGTGTGAAAGAGAGAGATGCACACACACACACACACACACACACACAATACTTAGGTATCTATGTACACGTACGTACATATATAGGAAGAAACGTGAACACACACGCGAACGCACACGTACGCAGCAGACATAAGAAAAGAGAGAGAGAGAGAGAGATGGAGAGAGAGAGTATAAGTATAGGGGAGGCGAGTGCTATACTACCGGCGCACTCTGCACTTCGGAGCGCCGTTATCTCGGCACCATCTAGCCTGGCTAAAAGCTTCTCCCCATCAACCCTCCCCCTCCCCTCCTTCCCTTCTCTCTCTCTCTCTCTCTCTCTCTCTCTCTCACTCTCTCTTTTTCCCAACCCCTCTTTCTCTCCTTCTGTTCTCTTACTACAAACCTCCAAGCACCCTCCTTTCTCTTCTTCTACTACTACTACTACAACTACTACTACTACTAACTACTACTACTACTACTACTACTACTTCTACTTCTTTTTCAACAGTTGCTTCTTCTTCTTTCACTTTTTCTTCTTCTTCTTCTTCCACTTCTTCTTTTCTCTTCTTTCTTTTTCCTCTTCCTCTCAGTTCGTTCTTGTACGTCCCAATTTTTCTTTTTTCTTTTTTTTTCTTTCGTTTGTTCTTTTATTTCTCTTTTTCTGTCCAGCTGGTCCAACCCCGCTAGCTAACTAGCTTTTACATCATGTAACTCGTGTGTCCATCTCTTCGTATCAGTTCGATAATTTTTTTTTTTTTATTAATATTGTCCTTACTTCGACCTCGCTTTGATTTTTCTTCCTTTTTCGACGAGTTAGTTAGGTTGGATGGGTGGGTCGTTGGATGTCCTTCTCACTCCCCCTCCCCCCCCCTCCTCTCTATCTTTTCTTTTTTCTCTATCTCTCGTCGCACAGAAATATTTCAGAGTAGAGGAATGAATATATGTTCTTGAGACGCCGTTTAGATCATTTTATTTTTATATCTCAAATTTCGACCTTAATTATTTTCTTCGTCTCTTTCGACGAATATAAGTCTGTTTTATTATTATTATTATTATTATTATATTTTTTTTCTTTTCTCGTTAGATGCTTCGAGGATGAGAATATTAAAACGGGATATATCCCTTTTGATATGTCATATCGTAAATATATTTTATTTTTATTTTCGATATTGATTTTTCTCATTTCTTTCACGAGTATATATATATATATATAATATGATTTATTTGTACATAAAAATATATCATTTATTAAGAACGTATTATTTAAACACAAGAAGAAAAAATTGCAAAATTTTCAACGCGACTTATTCGCCATTCAATCCAATAATATACAACTATATTACTAAATTATTATTATAACTAATCCAATTCAAATATAAAATGCAACAAATTTCTCAACATAACGCGCACACTCGAATCCCACTCAATGCCAAATACTCCATTTTCCGTGCAGAAAAGGAAAAAAAAAAATAAAAAAAGAAAAAAGAAAGAAAGATGACACAGTACATAGTTCATTTCAGAAAGTAAAAACGAAGAAAACAGAGATAAGCTCAACGCGACTCCTCTTTTAATATTATACATTTTTAATGCATCGCGTGTAATATAAATGCGGTGGCGAGTGGGTGGATGCACGGGGATGGAGGGTGGTGGGAAGGGGCGGGAGTGGGTGGGGATTTGCAGGGAGACGAGGGTCAAAAGTTTTACGTACTTTTCTTCTTCTTCTTCTTTTTTTTTTTTTTTTTTTTTTTTTTTTCTAAAAACACATTGAACGAATAAAAAAATATTATTGTCAGCGTACGCAGACTTACGTACGTACGTACGTACGTAAGTTCTGTCATAGTAAATAGGATAAACAATAAATATACACAAAGGATAAATATTTACTTTTTCTTTTTATGAAAATAAAAATGATTGTGTACGAAAACGTACGTATGTACTTAGACCTACGTAAACAATTCTATCATACTAAATAGACTAATAATAAATATTTACTTTTTTCTTTATATATATATATATATATATATATATATATATATATATATATATATATTTATATACGTGTGTGTGTGTGTGTGTGTGTGTGTGTATAAAAATGATCGAACGACAAACGTTATAGTCGGTCTACGTACAAAAAAAAACCATTCTAACCATATTTAAAAGACGAACAACAAATATCTAAAACATTTATCATTACATAATAATATAATAACGATGAATAAATTCATCGAGTTCAAAATAAATCTAACAAACCATCCAGGTAATATAATTTCAATCGATCGATCTCGTTATTCCCTTTATTTGTCAAATCCATTCCCCACGGTCTTTCCAATTTACTTTAACTCGCTCGCACCGTCGCTCGTTTCTTTCATGCCGAACTAAATGTGTCATTTTTCTATTTCCCTTCCTTTCACGCTTTGGTTTAAATATTCGCAGGTAAAAATGTAAACTCGAACGCAAGAGGGAAGGATGGAAGGAAAGAAGGAAGGAAGGAAGGAAGAAACTTCGAAGGAACCTGGAGTTACGCGAAGAGATGGTTTTGGTTGGCCGCGAGTGAGTGAGTGAGTGAGTAAGAGGGAGGGAGGGAGGGAGGGAGGGAGAGGAAAGAGGGGGGTGAGTCGTGAGGATACACGAAGGGAGATTTGACATGAGAAGGAATGGAGGGGGAGGAGGAGGAGGAAGAGGAAGAGGAGATGGAGGAGAAAGAAGGGGGTTGAGGGTGGTTTGAAAAGGGGGTTGCGTCAGGGTTGTACGTATTTACGCGTCCGTAAGAGCGACATCCCCCGCGGACTTGCGCGGACGGGCCATATCGATCTGCCGGTTTCCAGGGCCGCTTAAACCCACGCGACTCACGCCCGAGTATAATAATTCATAACTCTTATGCCTCTCATGCCTCTCTCTCTTCGAACATCGGAGTCCGACTTAATTCCTTTCGACCCGTGGACGATCGTTTGAACTCTTAGTTTCGATCCACCCAAATCCAATGGGTTTGTACCTACCTACACCTTGATCACGAGTTTTAGAGAGAGAGAGAGAGAGAGAGAGAGAGAAAGAGAGATTTTAAAAGATTTGAATTTAGATCTAAATCTCGATTTGCATCGAGATATTGAAAATTTTTTTATCGACTCGATCGACCATGACAATTCTTTTTTTGGTGCTTTTCTTTTTATTTTTCTTTTTTTTTTTTATGTTACTTTGATGATCCTATACAAATCCTTAATCCTCGTTGAAATATTCGTGGCAATAATTAAACGTTACATTATATATATATATATATATATATATAGCTAATTGACTTAATTGACTGTGACAATTTTTACGTTTTTCTTTTTATTTCTTTCTTTTTTTTTTTTTTTGATCCTATACAAATCCTTTAATCCTCGTTAAAATCATCGTGACAATAATTAAACGTTACGTAATATATATATATATATATATATATATATATATATATATATATATCTAATTGACTTCATTGATAATGACAATTCTTTTTTGCGCGTCCTTTTTATTTTTACTTTTCTCTTTCTTTTCTTT
>OU964966.1:7257092-7259592 GCA_918808275.2 Dolichovespula sylvestris
AAAAAAAAAAATAAAAAGAAAAAAAAAGAAAGAATAAAACGAGAGAGAGAGAGAGAGAGAGAGAGAGAGAGAGAGAGAGAGATAGATAGATAGATAGAGATAGAGAGAGAAGAATAGGATTTGCACTTTAATAACTAGCGGCTATTTTACGAGAAAGAGTGAGAAATAGAGATAGAGACGGATAGATAGATAGATAGATAGAGAGAGAGAGAGAGTGTGGTTAATATCACGTAGCGTTACTTCAGGCACGTGTAATGGATCTCTAATGTAACTGGAGATTATTTTTCGGTATAAAATAATTAAAAAGTGCATTAATCGCCGTCGCGCATTAAAGTAATCCACGATAATTGGACGTGAAATCTATATGCGCGTTTTGGCGATTCGCATGAGCGAAGTATGGAAATGCGAGAAGCTTTGCCCGGCGGGTAAAACAACATCTAGATAAAGAGGAGTCGAATCTGTTATCCCGTTTGGGGGAGGTTATATATATATATATATATATATATATATATATATATCGCGCACGTGATCGAAATGGGCACCCCCGCCCACCCCCACTCCCCATTAGAAAATTTCAACGCCGGGCATATTATGATTTTAAAAAAGATAACATTAAATTGTTTGACAAATCTTATGAATACGTTTTTATGAATATTAACATTTTTTTCCTTTTTTTTTTTTTTTTAATATACTTTTTTTCACTCACGCGTAATTCAAAGAGTCATTGTAATATAAATATTATTCTCTCTCCTCTCCCCACCCCACCCCTTCTCTCTCTCTCTATATATATATATATATATTTTACTTTTATGAGATAAATAATAATGTCAAACATCAGATATAATTTTCGAGTTTGCAGGGACGTATAAAAATTTTGTTTAAAAGATTTAATTCCAATTTTATTGACTTTCTTCTTTTTTTTTTTTTTTATCGGATAAGAAATTATTTACACAAACGTTATTGCAGATCAATCGGAGAGATATTATATTTTGATTCCGATCGACAGGTTCATCATCAGAGACGTGATAATGTTATTTTCTAACGGATAATACGAATAATTGCACAAGTTATAGATCGACGTGAGACGAGATCTAAAAAAAGAAAAGAAAAAAACGTCTTTAAATCCATCCCGCTTGACGTACATAACAAGGAAAAAAAATACATACATACATACATACACATTACGTACATATATGTTACGTATATATATATATACATACACATACGTATATACGTATATACAATATGTTATATATATATATATATACACATACGTATATACGTATATACAATATGTTATATATATATATATATACACATACGTATATACGTATATACAATATGTTATATATATATATATATATATATATATATATATATACACATACATATATACGTATATACAATATGTTATATATATATATATATATATATATATATATATACACATACATATATACGTATATACAATATGTTATATATATATATATATATATATATATATATATATATATACATACACATTACATATATGTATACGTAAGTTGATCAGATCGATCTAGCGTGTTAACTATCGAAAGGGTTTGTTACTATTAGCGAGTTAGTGAGATGAACCCGCGAAAGGACACTGCGAACGAAGGGACGAAGGGACGAGGACGAGGAGGTGGAGTAGGAGGAGGAGGAGGAGGAGTATTGGTAGCGATCGTCGAGAGAAAAGATAGAGAGGAGAAGGATAAAGGGGAGAGAGAGAGAGAGAGAGAGAGAGAGAGAGAGGGTGGGTGATGATGGTGGGTGCAGGGTTAATGCGTGTTTGGGCGCGTGACCCCGTATGTAATGGATCCCTAATGCGAGTCGTCGATTATTTTCCGTTGTGCGCCATTATCGTGCCACCGAGAGGTGGTGATGGTGGGTAGAGGGACGAGAGGAGGGTGATGGTGGTGATGGCGTTACAGGGTGGACAGAGGTAGGTTGGAGGGGAGGTGGGGAAAAAGGATAAGAGAGGGGCACATTGCAAGGCTGACAAATTTACCAGCGATTCGAAAGCTTTTAGCGGTAAAAGTTCGACACCGATCGCGCGACACGTCGGCCACGTTTGCATTATGCAAGGACGACTTCTCTAATACTAATACTAATACCAATACTACTACTACTACTACTACTATTACTACCACTACTACTATCACTACCACTATATTAGTACTATTATTAATATCGATACAACTACTGCTATAATAATAATAATAATAATAATAATAATAATAATAATAATAATAATAATATTTTTATTATTATTATTATTATTATTATATAATTTATATAATATAATTATTAATAAATAATAATAATAATAATAATAATTCTAATAATATAATTTAAATGATATAATTATTAATAATAATATAACAATAATAATAATTATAATAATAATAATACAATTATAATAATATATTATTATTATTATTATTACAATTATTATTATGTCATTTCGAATATTGCGTAA
>OU964966.1:7267092-7269592 GCA_918808275.2 Dolichovespula sylvestris
GAAAAGAAAAGAAAAGAAATAAATAAAACCAAACAAGAAAGTACAGCGAACTTGTATCGACTTATATCCAAACGTAAAAAAGAACTTCGAATTTGCGTCGAAAGGGTTGACATCTTTTTTTTCTTCCAATTAATTTATTTATTTACAATCGTATCAGTAAAAATTATTCCGTCGCTCTGAATGTCCTTCGTTCGAGAAAGAAAAAAGAAAAAAACGAAGAAAAAAGAAGAAAAAAAAATTCATCAAACTATCCACAAATTCGATCCGTAAGTTCCTTAAGTGATTAATCCAAAATTAACGAATCCGTTTTTCGAGACATTTATGGAACACACTCGTTCGATTAGGCTCGATCGCATTTTTACAAACTGAATTGGCGGTTTTACAATCGCCGAGAAGAAAGAAGAAGAAAGAAAGAAAGAAAGAAAGAAAAAAAAAAGGAAAGAAAAAAATCAGTCCGAAGAGTCTCGTCGGAAATCGGAGAATAAGAGTGGACCACTCGATTTTGATTTCCTTTTCGTCTATTTTTTTTTTTTATTTATTCTTTCTTTTTTGTTTTTTTTTTTTTCTTTTTTCTTTAAATCGCCCAGCAAATTTGGAGTCACCCAGTAATACGGTACACTCAGTCTCTTGCTAAAGAGATAGATAGAGATAGAGATAGAGAGAGAGAGAGATAGAGAGAGAGAGAGAGAGAGAGAGAGAGAGAAAGAGTGATAGATAGAGATAGAGATAGACAGAGATAGAAAGAGAGAACCCCAAACAATTGTTTACGAGAATCTACGAGTTTGTCCACCCATTGAACCCATCATCGAACCCATCGAATGAAAAAGGAAGAAAATGTCGAAAGCGCAGTTACTCATCCAGAATTATTTACGGAGGAGGAAAGGGGATGAGAGGATGAAGGTTAGTTATAGGAGGGGGAGGGATGTAAATGGGAGTGGGAGTGGTTTAGAAGAAAGAGATAGAGATAGAGATAGAGATAGATAGAGAAAGAGAGAGAGAGAGAGAGACAGAAAAAGAGATTTTCAAGGAGGACAGTTTTACTATCCATTGTATACGATACTATACGCGATACTATATACTATACCATATACGGGATTCTCTTTATAGGGAGGCGCACGTTCGTAAGAGAAATTTCTCTTGTATCGTATAAGACCGACGGCGGGCGTATAGGATATATAGTGTACACACGATAAATATTTTCCAGTACAATGGAGTAGAGAGCGACGTTAAAGGGTCTCGTGTCAGAGTTTCGCGTCCTGTGGCTTTCGATCGGAACCACGAAAACCATGAAAGCCTAAGAGTAAAAAGGAAGAGAAGAGGACGACGACAACGACGACGACGACGACGACGAGGACTCTCTCTCAATGCCGGAAGTCGAGCACGATCGGCCATACATCCGGCCACGCGCCGACGCAAGCCAATTAATTCATTACCGCCCTTCTTCTTTCCCTCTCTCTATCTATCTATCTCTATCTCTATCTCTATCTCTCTCTCTCTCTCTCTTTTTCACCCTTCGTCGATGTTCTCTACCCCATCCTCTTTCTCTTATCTGACCTCGTCTATCTACTCACCTATATATTCTATCTATCCGACGTGATAATAAACTTTCCGACATACGATGACTGTAATAATTTCTCTTTTCTTTTCTTTCTCTTTTGACTTTTTATATTTGAGAAATATTAATACTATTTTATGTAATTATTAAGTCGAGTAATACTTTGATAATATGTTTCGTTCCGTTTTTTTTTTTTTTTATTTATTTATTTATTTATTTTTTTTTTTTTTTATGTTTACGGGTATGTACAGAATTGATATAGTATTACGATATTGATCTATGTAATATCGATATAATATTGATATTATATATATTATTATATATATTATTATATTGTGTAATATTAATTATCAAGTTGAGTAATACGTTCGTAATATTTTTTTTATGTTTATAGATATGTACAGTATTGACATAGCGTTACGATATTGATCTGTATGATATCGATATAATATTGATATGATATTGACATATACCTATATATATATATATATGTACTATATTGTGTAATATTAATTATCAATTAAGATAACATTTGATACTATGTATTCCTCTCTTATATCCATACCTAAATATTTAAATAGATTTATGACATACCCTTAAGTATAAAAAAAAAAATAATAATACGTACTTAAAAAAAAAAAAAAAAAACAATAAAAAAAACAAAATAAAAAAATAAAAGAAAGAAAGACTCGTAAAGTACGGACACATGTACGTAACTAGGAAGTTAAACGGGCTTTTGAAAAATGTAGGAATAATTTTTTCAATGGGAAACACATTGACTCGAAATAAAACAACAAATTTGTTCAAGTAGATATATATCGCATATACCAACACACACGCATTCGTGCATACGCGTGAGAGGTGTGGCCATAGAATTTTACAGCGGCGAGTGCAACTCCTAACACTACAATAACGTTTGATTGGAAGTCACGTGTCGGTGGCAAT
>OU964966.1:7275563-7293063 GCA_918808275.2 Dolichovespula sylvestris
ATTATTATTATTATTATTATTATTATTATATATACTTTACGCGTTAAAAGATAAAGCAGAAAGCGTTTCGATCGTGTCTCCGAGTCGTTTACGGTTAAAACGCGGATGACTCAACAGCTTCCGGCCATCCGTCCATCCGTCCAACCATCCAACCATCCAACCATCCAACCATCCGTCCGTCCGTCGATCCGTCGGTTTCAGGGTGCTCGTAGAGAGCGTAATGGCGAGGCCAGATGATAGCAGGCATCACGGTAAGGTATAGAAAAGCTATGCGTGTTTGTTAAGAGATTCGCTACGGCGCGGTTCCCGTGGCGAAGCCGCGCTAAGTGCATCCCTCTATTATGCAAGCTCGTCTTCCTCCAAAACTCCCCCGTCAGGAGTACCTCTGAGAGAAGAGGAGAGTTAAATAGAAAGATAAAGAGATAGAGATAGATAGATAGAGAGAGAGAGAGAGAGAGGTTCCCCAGCTTTTGATAATGCGATTCGATCGTGCGCATCTCATTTTTAACTAATACGCAATTACATCGACAATAATGGTATAGCATTAATATTATAACGACGATTCATTTATTATCCCAAAATTAACAATAGTTTTGTCGATTAGTATCGATCGATCGATGACTTCAACGACGATTGAGACAATTTCGTTAACTTTATTTATACAATACAATTACTTGCTAGCAAATATTTATATATATATATATATATATATATATATATATATATATATAATATATCTTATTAATTTATATAAATCCGATCCGAACCGATCCTATCCGAACCGATCCTATCCGAACCGAACCGAACCGAACCGAACCGAGTCGATTCGAACCAAAGCATCGAAAAGAAGAAGCACGTGAATACATACGTGGAGAATACAAGATGAAAAAGTTCTCGGTCGCAAAGGGTTAAAAGTGTGTCGAAGAAGTAAAAAGGAAAGGGAAAAAAAGAAAAAATAGAGAGAGAGAGAGAGAGAGAGAGAGAGAGAGAGAGAGAGAGAGAGAGAGAGAGAGAGAGAGAAAGGAAGACACGAATTAGGAAGAGAAAACACGCGAGAGGAGAGAAACGGACAGGCGTTTAGTGAGAATTTTAAGAATGGTATAGAAGAAAGAGGAAGAAAAAAAAAGAAAAAAAAAAGAAAAAGAAAAAGAAGAAGAAGAAGAAGAAGAAGAAGAGGGTAATCTCGTATCGAGAACTCGCATCTGCTACGTCACTGACCCGGGCCACTTTCCTTTTCCGGATGTATTCATTCCATTGGAAGAAGCATTCGGTTCGCTTCTCAGCTCTTCTTCTTCTTCTTTTTGTTCTTCTAATTCTCTCTCTCTCTCTCTCTCTCTCTCTCTCTCTCTCTTTCTCTCTCTCTCTCTCGGATACTCTTTTCGACCCTCCTTGACTAATCTACCTGGCCATCTACATCCACGTTATCTTGCATCGCGGACGACGGCGACTACTAATTCGAGGATTTAGCGAAGGTAAGACTTTAAAGGTGCTGTGATGCCATTCTCTCTCTCTCTATCTATCTCTCTTTCGCTCTCTATCTATCTCTCTATCTCTCTCTATCTATCTATCTATTTGTCTCTATCCGTCCGTCCTTCCGTACGTCTGTCTCGTACTCTTTTCACTTGGAGTCGAGTAAAGATCACCACCCAACGAGGGTTTATACCTTTATCGTCGTAAAATGGTAGCTCGTATTGTCCCTTCGTACTTTACGAACCCAATGTCTTACGTTAAAGGCGATCCTTACCCAAGATATATTATATTATATCTTTTCCATCGTACGCAGAGAGAGAGAGAGAGAGAGAGAGAGAGAGAGAGAGCACATTGTTCTTTCTTTCATTGTTTTCCTAACGTTAAACGTGACAAATCCTTTGAGTAATACCCAAAAGTACCTTTAACCCTATTCATTTACCTTCATCGACTTTCGTATTAATATATATATATTATTTTAAAAAGAATTTACAATGCACGTTGTATGTATATATTATTTATAATTATTTATAATTATTCATAAATAATTTCATTCATAAGTAAACAAAAAAAGACAAAAGAAAAAAAGAGGAAAGCATTAACGATAAGAAATAGACGGTGAGAAAAAAAAGAATATAATACATTTTTCTCCAAATAAATTTCAATTCATTGATTAAAACACGTTTGGAGTTCTTTACCGTTATAAATCTTATTAACGACGAAGAGAGGCAGAGAGAGAGAGAGAGAGAGAGAGAGAGAGAGAGAGAACAGACAATAAAAAAAAAAATATAATAGAATTTCTCTCCGTAAATTTAATTTCATTTGATTAGAACGTAGTTACGTTCGAGTACGAGCTAATCGTAAATCTTATTCGCAATAATAAATAAAGAGAACGACAGAGATAGAGAGATAGAGAGATAGAGAGAGAGAAAACGAACGCGACAAATATAACAATATTTATCTTCATAAATTTCACACACCCATCTATATTATGTACAAACGATTAAAGAACACGTTTTATACCGAGTACTCGCCAAGTACATACATATATAAATCTTATTTGGCAATAAGTTAGAAAGGGGATGGAGAAAGAAAAAAGAAAAAAAAAAAAAGAAAAAGGGAAAAGACGAGGAGAATAAAAAAAAAAGAATTGAAAAAAAAAAAGGAAAAGAAAAAAGAATCATTTTCTCTTGCCCTATCTCTCTTTCTCTCTCTCTCTCTCGCTCTCAATTTCTATCTCACTTTTACACACGTACAAGCGCATACACATATACCAGACGATAACGCATTTTAATACCTACGAGCACGTTCCTAGTGCACCCCACGTAAAAGTGACTGGTCCAGTTCGATTAGCGTCCAACTAGATTCGATTAAGGTGCTGCAAACACCATAGCCATTCTCTCTCTCTCACTCTCACACGCACACACACTCTCTCTCTCTCTCTTTCTCTCTTACTGTACCCTTCGTACGGTATAATAAATTCGATTTTGGTTGTCCAGAAAAGCGCAATGAGACTCGACGTAGGTTCTCGACGCTTCGACGACGAACCGAATCATCGTTCCCCTCTCCTCCACCCCCTCCCTCGATCCCCTTCGACGCCACCGTCCCGTCCCGAGCCCTCTCGTCCCACCAACCCATCCCTACTACTCTCCCCCTCCATCTAATCTTCCTTCTCTCTTCTTCGTATACATATTCGCAGATTCGGTGTACACGGGCACGATATGGATTGATTACGACAACGCGTCGCACTTTAGAAACCCAGTATACCAACGAAAAAGGAGGGTGGAAAGATTCTGGGGACTCTCTTTCTATTTTGAAGAATAAGAAGAGAAGGATGAGAAGGAGGAGGAAAAAGGGGGAGAAGAACTTTCGTCAAAATATTTTTTCTATCAACCCTCCCTCTTCTCTTCTCTTCTCTTCTCTTCTCTTCTCTTCTCTTCTCTTCTATTCTCTTCTCTTCTTTACTCTTATAACCCCTATAACAAAGCACAAATCGCGCGGCAACGCTCTCTATTTTCTTATAATTATTCCACGAAGTTTTGTTGAGGGGATAGGGGTGTGAGTGAGGTGCCGTGGGGTGGATGGAGGGGATTAATTGAAAAGTGTTAAAAGTCCGAAGATTTCTAAAGTTACTGTCGCGTCGAAGTAGATCAGACATTTATTTATTTATTTATTTATTTATTTATTTATTTATGTATATATACGTACGTTACGTATATTGTATACATAAACGAATAGACTACGAACGCGTAGGTAGATATTAAATTTATTATATTTATATAATATTTTTTTTTCTTTTTATTCATTTTAATATTATATTTATTTTAATATCCACAGGCTGATATACCTCACAAACTTGTACGCTTTATAATCTGAAAAGAGAGAAGGAAAGGAAAGGAAAAAAAAAAAGAAAAGAAAAGAAAAATTGGCATCAAGCGTATCTCGATAAAGTGTAATCGATTTTTGTTTTTTGTTTTTTTTTTTTTAAACCGCTCGATCCACCCTCTTATATATTTGAGTGGGCCCCACCTTCGATAATTATCTTGTAAAATTACCGATAACGATGAAATATCGTGATTTCCAAACGACACGGGTACTATCGTATATTTTATGGTACAACGTGCGAGATACACGAATTCGATCGAAAAATCTTTTCGAACTATTATTACGTAGTCTCTACATACATTCATACATACGTCCCACATAAATATGTGCGTACATATGTACACACGTATATATTTTTACGTACGTACGTAATGTATGCAACGTGTTAAACAGTTTTACTTTTTTCTTCTTCTTTCTTTTATGGGGTTTCTTTCCCTTTTTTCCAGCTTCTTTCTTTTTTTTGTTCTATTTCAATATATATATATATATATAAATACCTATCCAACTACCGCTTTATCAATACTGTTATTTAATGTACACACCAAGCTACCATACGTTCTTAAGTGACATACGGTCGTCGAACAGCAAATACAAGCGATAGATTATATAGCAGACTGGATTAGTCTATCTAAAATTCGATCGTGATCCTAATGGAAACGTTAAGAGACTAAGACAAAGTCGCTTTTCCTTTTTCTTGTCTTTCTTTCTTTCCCTTTTTTGGTCCTTTCCAAAAGGTAAACGTTATGATAAATAATCTTGCGTACAACCTATTTTAAACGACGATAAATAATCTTTCGTCAACGCTTTGATACGTTCTTCCGAGTATTGCTTCATTAGATTGAAATTATCGATAAAGTCGAACATCATAATGAGGATACTTTGACGACTCTTCGTGTACTTCGGTCGGTCTAACCTTTTCAAATACATGCACGTTTGAAATATTTACGTAACCATTTCGTTAAATAAGTTACGAAAATTAATTTAGATCGAAATTATCGCGTTAAGAGTCTTGTAACTTCGACGATTGATACTGTATAGCTGTTCGATCCAACCTCCAAAAATATTTCCACGTTGAAATATATATTACGATTACGAAAATTAATTCAGATCGAAATTATCGCGTTAAGTGTCTTGAAACTTCGACGATTGATACTGTATTACCGTTCGATCTAACCTTTAAAAATATTTCCACATTGAAATATATATATACGGATATATATCTGTATATCCATGAATATAATCGCATTTGGTTAAATAAATTCGAAAATTGCTTTAGATCGGGATGATAACGAGATATTGAACGAGAAAAAGTGATCTTTCAACTTCGACGACTCATTATCCTATATAATATATATATACGTAACCCCCATAGATATTTCTAAAAGATGGATAAAAAGATGGATTAAACCGAAATATATATATATATATATATATATATATATGTGTGTGTGTGTATAATTATACACATATATTCACGCACACGCATATTACGCAATTTGCGTTAAATAAATTCGTGATCGAAATTTACACACGACAAAACCGATCGACGTTCTAACCTAAAATTAGAAAACACCGTGGCTAAAAGCGATTTATTATCAACTTGAAACGAATCGATGTCGCTCGAAATATCGTACATAGATTATATATATATATATATATATATATATATATATATATATATATATATATACGTACATACGTACATACATACATAATACATACATACATATATACATATACCGAACGGAAAAAAATGGCCAAGCGATGTCTATAAGAGATTTATTTTTATTCGATGTCCCAGGGATATTTGAAATTACTCACGTGTATGGGCGACCATATGTTTCGTTAATCATCACGTCCCGATCGTAGTAGTCGCTAAAACTCGAAATCTCTCGTCTTCGTGCATGGCTCTTTTTACCGTCGGATACAGAAACGATTTTGGTCACCTGTTAGAGACACGGCTACGTAGTAAGTATTCTCTATCCTCTTCTCTCTCTCAGATATCAACGATGATCACTTTATTCTCCTCTCTCTCCGTCGTCCCTTCATTCTCCCCATCATCGTCCTCTTCATTCGCGCATAACGTTTAACCTTAAATTGTAAAATACAAAAGAAATTGAAAAAACAATGAAACAAAAGATAATCGTACTAATCGTTACGTCACATAACGCCATCTACGAAGATCGTTTCATCGAGTGTTTCGATAAAATAATTCGACAATTTAATTACGAATCCATTTGTCAAACGATATATATATATATAATAATTTAATGATTTTAATATTTTCAATATCGTCGCACGAGACGAGACGAGACGAGACGTCCTTTCGTTACGAGCAATCGCCGTTGAATGAGACGTATGTATATACTTTTATTTTCGTACGTATCCCGTTCTTCTTCTACGACCTTCTCTCTCCTATCCGGCTTATTTACGATCGGACGAATTCGAAGCTATTGTAGCATTACGTTTACGACATTTGTGCGTACATCGGTGGTGTGTACAGCCTGTGCTCGTTCGTTCGCGCGCGTTAACCTTGTTTACATATAACACCGTTTAAGAAAACGGATTCGCGACGACACTCTCGCGTTACCACGGAAGCTAGTGAAACGGTGAACAACAAATCGAAAGAGGTTCTCATATAGACGACGTTATAACTACGCACATCGATTATTTCCTTTTTGAAAGTATTATTTATTACCACGATTATTTATACGTGAGTACGCGAAAGGTACGTAATACGTGTACGTATATTTAAAAATTAATTGTACGATCGATTGACTCGAGCGAAAATTAAAAGAAAGAAAAGAATAAACACGACCGTAACGCAAACAAGAAGAACGATCGACTGGGGGGGGATACTGAAAGCAAAAGCAGTTATACGTGACGTAACACGAGGATGTAATCAAGATGGCGTAATAAAGCAAAACGATTTGTCGATGTTATTTGTTCTTCTATTGGTACTTCAAGATAAAAAAAGAAAACTTTCTAATGGATGTCTCCAATAACGCAATAAATGTATGGATAATAAACAATACGTTATCAATTTTACCGTAAGAATGACGATCGATTAATACGGGTCCTTGATTTCCCACGATACTTGAAGCGTCCACGCGAACACGACGAATATACGTTCTAATCGTCGACAAATGACGAATGTGATTGGTCGACCAATCAAGAGAGAGAGAGAGAGAGAGAGAGAGAGAGAGAGAGAGAGAGAGAGAGAGAGAGAGACGACGACGACGATATGAAAAATGCAAATGAAGTGAAATCAACCGCGAATTTCGAACGTTTCGATGAGCTACGTATGTATATTCGTTAAATGCTAAATAATCGTAGGAATATTAAAAAACGTTCTGTAAATGGAATCAATTAATCGCTATCAGATAATAGCACAGTAATAAGAATAACAAATCCGATTTTTTTTCTTCAATATATTAATCCATTTCTTTCTTTTTCTATCGAATAAAAGAGAGACGCTTGACGAATCGCGTCAAAAAATTGAAGTGACACGTTTGACTAATTTCATTCAAATCGTAAGAATATTAAATAAAATTATCATATAAGGTTATATGATAAAAATATATATATATATTTTTTTAATAATTTGTATAATAGTGATAATGTTGTTTGTTCCATCACGAATGAACACAGAGTTTAACTACATATTACATGTATGTATATGTATATATATCGTTAGGATATGATCTGCATATAACCTACATGGCAAATTTTGATTAAGAAGTAATAATAACGAAAGAAATAAATTTATTACATTAATCAATAATCCTACCAATTATTAATCACCATAATATAAATGGCATACATTTTTTTTCTCCCCTATCGAATAAACGCCATATATATACATATACCACAAAGAACATATAATGCATATATATATATATATATATATATATATATATATATATATATATATATATATATCGTTACGATAATTTGCCTTAGACAAATTTTATTCAAATCGTAAGAACGCAGAAATATAATCGAATCACCCCTAACAAATCCGGGGCAGCTTTTTCGTTATTCCTGAGCCTACATACGTAATGTAATAATCGTCGTGTATACCAGCCATATGTGCTAGAAACGATGAGCCCTTCCTCACTCGTACATATACATATCACATCACATCACGTATATACATACATACATACATACATACATACATACATACATATATATATATATATGTGTGTGTGTATGTATATAGCTGGCTGTTTCGAGATCGAAGAGAGCAAGGTGCAGGGGAGGAGACTGCTGCTCGTGATTCTGATTAAATCAGCATTAGAGAGGTCCATGAGAGATCGACAGAGAGAAAAAGAGAGAGAGAGAGAGAGAGAGATCGACCGATCGACCTCGTTGCACCCTTCGAGTCCTCGTCCTTCGACAATGACACCAAATGTCGAATCCAAAAGCTGCCGCCCAACCATCCCTCCCTCAGCCGCCCTCTCCACACCCCTAACCCCCACACCCCTAACCCCCACACCCCACAAACGATCCTTGTCGCTGGACGAGGGCAAGCTTTAATCACGATCCTTGAAACCTTGCTATGCGATACACTCTCTCTCTCTCTCTCTTTCTCTCTCGCTCGCTCGCTCTTTATTCAGCAAATGTATCCAACAACGTAAGAGCAGGTGCCTTTGCAAAAGCTGAATCTCGATTCTCTCTGCCCTCTCTATACACTGCACAAGGCTCTAGGATTTCTATTGACGCGAGAACATGTTGCACTTTGCGCTCGATTACAGGCTTGACCCTGTACCACTCGCAGTCGTAGTTACGAACCACCGCGCTCCTGGCTATCTTGTTGCCCTCTTCAAAGGAGAGAAACAGAGAAAGAGAAAGAGAGAGAGAGAGAGAGAGAGAGAGAGAGAGAAGGAAGAAAAAAGAGTGGAAAGAAAAAGGATTATCAAGAAAAAGGGCAACGAACTTGTCCTACGAATGATTTCGTCAGATGAGCGTCTGTCGTTTTTAAATGAATTAATTTATTTTTGTAAAATAATCGACGAATGATAACGACATATATATATATATATATATATATATATATATATATATATTTTAGGTCGTCAAGGATGAAATTTGTGAGATATCAACCAATTTTGTTTTTTCTTCTACAAATTTCATCTTTGACGACCCAATATATATATATATATATATATATATATATATATATATATATTTATACATTTTTATAAATATTTATAATAAAATATCGTAACCCGGTATAAATGAATCGGTATAATTAATAAACCGTAAGAATTGCGTCCGACACACGTATATATATATATATATATTTTACGAATATTTCCATTTAAAAATATCGACCTAGCTCTCGTACTCGATCGTTTCTTCTTCAAATTTTTTTTTTTTTCCCTAATAACGACCGACGATCACAACGCGTATCCGATTGGCGATCACGATTTTTTAAAACGATCGTTCGTACGAAAAATATTTATCATCGAAAAGGAAACGTTAATGATAAAATGTTATGTTTCAATTAAAAATCTTATGCAAGTAACACCAAAAGAAAAAAATAAATAATACCCGTATTTCCCGCCCTCGCCGATCGATCACCATCGATCGTCGAATCCTCGATAAATACCTCACGTATTACTCGAAAAGAGTCCCGTCCCGCCCCTTCCCTCCCTTTCCGCCATCACCACCCTAAGAGAAAAAAAAAAAGAAAGAAAAAAATAAGAAAAAAAAAGAAAAAGAAAGAAAAAAGAAAAAAGCAACGGCACAAATGGGGCCGTCGTTACCAGAGAAAAAGAAAAAGGAGGGCAAGGACAAATTTTGCAGGTGCGGAAGAAAACGTCCCTTAGCAAACGAAGGAGTATCTTAAGAAGGGTGGAATCGTAGTTTCCTTAGGCGGTAACGTTATCATCCCTTCGGGTTTTTGTAGAAACGACGAGTTCTCCATCCTCTCTCTCTTCTCTTCTCTTCTCGTCGCTGTTCTACTCTGCTCTACTCTACTCTTTTCTTCTTCACGTCGACGCACGACTCTCTCTCTCTCTCTCTCTCTCTCTCTCTCTCACACTCTCTATCTCTATCTCTCTCTTTCTTTCTCTCTCGTTGGACGCGTGCACGCACCGAACGTAACGACATAGTTGTGTGATCGTGAGCGGCAGGGGGTTAGGAGGGTGGAGGGTAGAGGGTGGATGGGGGAGGGGGAGGGGCAGGGGGAGGGAGAGAAACGACGAAACGTTCTACCCTCCTCGCACGCGCTAAAAGCATATCTGTGTCGCCACGCGAATACATACGGAACGGGACGGGACGGGCCGGTATAACAGAAGGAAGGGGAAAAAAGGGAACAACGGGAAAAGGAATTGGAACGACGAGGACAGAGAGAGAGAGAGAGAGAGAGAGAGAGAGAGAGAGAGAGAGAGAGAGAGAGAGAGAAGGACAATGACTTTTCGTACGTCGAGATTCTCGAGACTTTCCGACGTTGTTTTTTCATTTTTTTTCTTCTTTTCTTTTCTCTTATTATATTCTTTTTTTTTTTTTTAATGTTTTTAGTTTGTCTTTTTATTTATTTTAAAGTACTCTTTTGTTCGTCCACTCGTTCGTTTTTTTTTTGTTTTTTTTTTTCTATGCGTACGACGCGGGAAATTGTTTAAGCGAATGAGGGGTGGGCTTGGGGCGGGGAGGGGGAAAAGGAAATATCAGCGATTCGCGATCAGTTATCGCGTTTTAAAATGTGTTTTGTAAATTACTCCGAGATTACTAACTTTTTGTTTGTTTTGTGTGTGTGTGTGTGTGTGTGTGGTAAATTATTATCAATCAATAAGATTACGATGTACGATCGCATTTTTCTTCTTTTTTTTTTTTTTTTTTTTTTTTAATACGATACCCCGTCGATTTTCCCTTTAACGCTTATCGACGTTATTGAAAATCTCGATTGACGATGTTCGATACGATTATATCAATGATCCTGGTTCCAATATCGATGGAAATTAATGCGGACTATCGAGTAAAGAAAAAAAAAAAAATTATTACACAGCGACGATGTTTAATTGCAATAGCGTTTTAATTTATCTCAATGAAATATATATCAACGTCGATATATCGGCAAATTCCGATGGTAAGTAGATATATTTTACGATCGCAAAAGATTATATTATAGGTAGAGATAATACTACTACGATCGAGATAATATTAATGATCGCGATATTGCTTGTTACAAACAATTCGATTGTTCGAACAAAATCTGTTTACGAAGTTATCCAATCAATTTCGAAGACGTTCCATGACATTTTGACGTGTCAAAATGAACATATCGAATCTAAATGAAATTACACACACACACACACACACACACACACACACACACACACACACACACACACACACAATACGATTATTTATTTGATAAAAACGTTTTTTTTTTGCAAAATAGATTTATCGGCATAATATCACTGACGATTTGAACGACGACAATTATTAAAAAGATTATAAATCAAATAAATAACATGTAATAACAATATATATATATATATATAATAAAAATAAATAATACAATAAAAAAATCAATATCCTCGTGCGACAATAATCGATATAATAAATAAATCTTCCGACCATTCTTCTATCCTTTTTCCTTTCGATTTATATTTTATTTTATTTTATTTTATTTTATTTTATTTGTTCTTCTTCCTTTTTTTTTTGTCGTCGTCGGACTTTTTCGATTCGATCGAAACCAATGTACGTTTATTATCAAGAGTTTCGGCCGGTCGGTAAGTGGGGTGGGAGAGAGGAAACGTTTCACGTAGGATAGATGCGCCACGGTTAACGGATCAGGATCATGATCAGGATCATAAATATTGACCCGCCGTTCTCCTCCACTTCTATCCACGAAAAGCACACAATCGCGATATGGTAGACGGTCACGTTGAGGGGGTGGTACGGATTCGCCCTTACATTTCGGTCATAAATATTGATCAGTAATAGTGTATGCTCCTTATACTACTGCTGACGATATCGAGAGAGATAGAAACGTATATACGAAGAGAAAGAGAGAGAGAGAAAGAGAACTGGAAAAACGTATATGCAGAGTACGTAAGTAAAAGAGAGAGAGAGAGAGAGAGAGAAAGTCCAATGACGTCCCCCCATGGGAGATTCGCTGGTTGTGTGTTTGCCGTCGATGATTGCGGTTAATTACAACACTACCCGCATGTTTGTATGTCAAGCCTATATATACATAAAGAGACCGGTAACGATCTCCCATGGGAGGATACTCGTCTTGGAACACATTGGTAACTACGAAGTAACATCCTCGAATAAATGAGCAGACTATGTGTACGTACCTGCGATAGTGTTTTAAACGTTAACCCTCTTTCTCCTTCCCCTCTTTTCTTTTGCTTCCTTTGCGGGGTATTTTTATTTTATTTTATTTTATTTTATTTTATTTTGTTCCTTTTTTTATTTGTATCTTTATTTTTCTTTCTTTCTTTCTTTATCTCTTTCGTTAATCACCCAATAGTCCATGCTAGTCTTAATTACATTCTCGTATGTCGTATAAGGTATATATATATATATATATATATATATATATATATATATACACATATATTTGACTTTAGACGCAGCAATCCTTTAATTTTTGTCGATAAGAGTTAATCGTATAGTATATTATAATGTATTAATAATCGATTAAAAATTAATATATATATATATATATATTTTTTTTTATACATATATTTATATACATATATATATCGTCGAACTCTATATATATATATATATATATATATATATATATATATATATATATAATGCACCGTAAAAATTTGCAATCGTATCAAATCTAAATATAAAATAAATAACATCATCTTTGAAAAAAAAACAAAAGATAGAAAAAAAAACGATATTCTCCGTGTAAAAAGATAAAGATCCGTTTAATAACAAACGACAACGAAAATAAATTTCTGACGAGGTAAGAGGAAAAAAAATTAAAACAGAAAAGAAAGAAAGAATCGTAAGAAAAAGGACAGTAGACTGATCCAGAACAAGAGACTTTCTCTCTCTCTCTCTCACACACACACACACACACACACAGGACTCTCTTATTTTTAACATTCGCGAGGAAGGGTCTCGACGATCGAGTACTGAACGAACCCCCAATTCAGGAAGTATTTCTTCCGAGTCGGTGAGCCGCGCAGGAAATGAAAATTTCACATCTGAATTTTTTCGCATTCGTTTCCATCCCCCTCCCTCCCTCCCTCTCCCTCTCTCTCTCTCTCTCTCTCTCTCTCTCTCTCACTCGCTCACTCTTTCCTCGAAGGGGGGTGGGCCCTTGGTAGCGAGCCAGGAGGAGACAGAGGACAATGGCCAAACCACCCTGTGTCACCCTGCGTTAATTTCTAACGTCAACGACGACGTTTCGCTCCCTCTTTACTTCCACCACCCCACACCCCACACCACCCCCTCCACATCGCCCCTCCATTCTCTCAAACCATCTTCATACTACTTCACCCACCCCTTATTTCTTTCCTTCCTTCCTTCCTTCCTTCCTTCTTTCTTTATTTCCTTCTTTTCTTTCTTTCTTTCTTACGTTCTTTCTTTCTATCTATCCATCTATCTAACTGTCTGTCTATCTCTCTCTTTTTTTTTCATCCTTTCCATCTCCATTAAAGAGTCCTTCGAGTACATATCCGGTGACCCGATTTAAAGCCGAAAAGAGGGCGATTTCCTTTAACCTCGTGAAACGTTCGAGAGGGTTAGGGTATTCGGCCGGATTGGTGAGGAGGTGGTAAGGGGTAGGGGTGGGGGGTCGTCCGTTATAAACGTTAGGAAAAAAAAAAGGGCAATCGGTCGTAGTGGATGACTAAATGACCGTTTCACGGCAACCCCCGTCCACGTTCGACGACTAATCGACGCTCCTTTTTTCGCCTCCCCTCCCTCCCCTCCCTCCCCTCCTACCACCATCCCTCCACGCCTTTATATTTTCTTCGATTAATTTCAACGTTCGTTCGTGCGGTATAAATCGTAGAAATGACTATTTCGCATTATTATTTCTTTGCATTACACTTGTTCGTCAACCAGTTCGACCTTGTTAGATTATTATCGTTCCCCACGTCCGCCATTATCCCAGGAATTATATATATATATATATATTGTTTTTTTTTGTTTTTCAATTATCATTTTTTAAGTATCGTCGTGCAATGTAAATTAATTATCGATCGTTAATTATCGATCTTTCACTTTTTCTTTTTTATTGCTACGCTTACGTTCGCGTTTAGTGTTTGCGCTAGTGTTTGTATTTATGTTTATTTTATTGTATTTCATTTTGTATTTTGTTTGTTCATTTACGTAGGAAGGACGAGCCGACGTTATCGATATCGTGATAGGAAATTGATTCGATACGAGTGCGAACGAACGGGGAGAAGTTTCTCGTTAGGAAGGATTTGGCGAATTTTGTTACGCAAAAAAAAAAAAGAGAGAGAGAGAGAAAGAAGAAACGAACGAAAAAGATATCGAAAAGTATTTAAAAATTGTAATTAGGAGGGAGGGGGCGGGGAAAAACGAAGCGTTTAAGGTTAAATATCGCGAAATAAAATTATGGTATTGGATCGATGGAAATAGGTCGATCGAATTTCTTTTCTTTATTTTTTTTTTTTTTTTTTTTTTTTTTTTTTTATTCGTAAATAATATCGAATCGTATTCGCAAAGATAAATCTAACACGTCGCTGATTGAACGATTCAACGCGAAACGTCGGATGTCGGTTAAGTATTTTTAAGAAAGAAAGGATCGTTCGAATTCGTCAAAATGAATATTTATCTTAATTTTGTAATCGGAAAATATCTTTCTACGATCATGCCCCTTAACATTCGAATAATAGTCGAGATAATCGTAATCGGAGTATTCCTCGCAAAAGTGAAACTTTTTGTTCGGATCGTCGTAAACGATATCGCTCTACGATCTTCGTCGAACGAAATTTTATATATATATATATATATATATATATAAGGAAAAAAGAAAAAAGAAAGAAAAAAGAAAAAGAAAAATCCCGCGAAAGATGGTTTCAAAAAGATTTATAAGATCGCGTTGATATTTAATTATCATCGATGAATATAAATCGATTAATACTCTTCTAAACTCTTAGGCATATCCAGTCTCGCATCCAGTCTGTCATCCGACTCACGATGATACCTCTAAATAGGAACCCCAGAGAGACAATCAATCAGCTGATCACTGGACCTTGACTGTGTCCACATTGCGCGCCCTGCATAGTATCGTTACTGGTACTATGGTGTATGTATGTGTACATATATGTATTCGTGCGTGTATGTGTGCGTGTATGCGTGCGTGTGTGTACGAACCCCCTACCGTCTATCTTTTATCTTTTTCTTTCTTATTCATCGACTAGTACAATAACTAGCGTGAATCGTGCCTCTCTTTTCTATCATCTTCTTTGTCTTCCTATCTCTCTCTCTCTATCTTTCTCACTCACTCTCGTTGATCGCCAGTCTATCTATCTATCTATCTATCTATCTATCTATCTATCTATCTATCTATCTATCTGTCTGTACGTATCTCTGTCTCTGTCTCTCTGTCTGCCAGTTAGATACACCGTGTTTAATGCTCCACGTCGGTGAGTCGACACCATAAGGGGCGCGAGAGACTATGGAATAAAATAACGCGTATACACTCATGAATGGGATAGCTACATCTGCGAACGAAATACCTACTTATCGACCAATGATTCGAGGAAGTAGATGGAATATGGTGGATGAAACAAAGGGAGTGTAAGGGATAGGATGGCTGGGTGGGTGGATTTTAGATAGGTATAAAACTTGAAACGTTTTTTGAAATTTGTTTCGGCACATTTTTTTTATCAGAAAATTTTTATTATCCATAAATCCTCTCCTTCTCTCTCTCTCTCTCTCTCTCTCTCTCTCTCTCTATATATATATATATATATATATATATATATATATCTTTTTCTTGTTTGTTTGTTTTTTTTTTTAAATATTTTTATCATTTTTATCGAACGATAATTTATATCTTATTTTGTATTATATCGAACGATAATTTATATCTTATTTTGAAAATATCTTCGATATTTTCTTTTTTTTTTTATTTTTTTTATTACATTTGAAAACGATTAATCGATCATTGGATATCGTCGTCGATCGAAACAATTTCACGCAAAAAAAAGTTGTATCACGACTCTCGTCGACTCACGGACCGTCTCTCTTGCTTTCTCGTTTTTATTAAACGACATGGCGAAGGAAAATGCTGAGAGAGACGAGGACAAATTAAGTGAAATAAAAAAGTGAAGAAATTTGACAAAGATCATTATGGTTAATGATCAAATGATCGAGTGACTCCTGAGATGATACGTAATGATCAACGCTCTCTCAATTATTTTCTATCCATCATAATCCTACGGTTGATGAATTTAAATATTTGAATACCTATGGACATGTTTATTTATCTAATCCTTTTTTTCTTTTTTTTTGTGAAAAAATAATCAATTAACCTATGAGAATCTAATTCTACTAAAGAAAGAAAAAAAAAAAAAAAGAAAAAAAGAAAAGAAAGAAAAAGCAAAAAGAAAAAATATAATTCGTGTTAAGTGCATCGCGATGCGACGATGAATCGAAAGACGATCACCGTGTACATAATCACGAAAATAATCATTTCATTACACCACTTCTATGGTAAATATTTAATGAACGATTATTAAATATCTTATACCACGAGACGAGAAATTATTTCGTATAGAAAGAAAGAGATAGAGAGAGAGAGAGAGAGAGAGAGAGACCATCTCCCGTAACTATGTAAACTTCTCCTGTAAAGTGACTGTTAAAAGAAAAAAAAAAAAAAAGAGAAAAATAAGAAGAAAAAAAAAATAGAAAAAGACCAAAATAGAAAAGAAAAAAAAGAGAAGAAAAAGGAAGAGGAAACAACATAGCGTCCTGAGCAACTGAGTTGTGTCTCTTGTCTGTTCAACGATATCCGGTGAAAAGTTTCACCGTCGAACGTAACTCGATGTAGCGGTTCGGTTGACCGCGCTGTGAACGAGCATGCGAGAGAGAGAGATAGATAGATAGATAGATAGATAGAGAGAGAGAGAGAGAGAGAGAGAGAGAGAGAGAGTTCGCTGGCTCACCGGAAGCTTTTATTGTTTTACAAGTTTACGGCGACCGTCTGGGGATCATGGGACGAGTCGACTCGACGACCCCACGACTCGAACCCATGATCCGATTGCTTCCAACGTGAACGTTTCTTTCTTTTTTCTTTTTTTTCTTCTTCTGCCCGTAAAGTCTTTTCGCATGGCGGTTCTCGACCCTCCTCCTTTTTTGCTCAGTTAAATTTCATTCGCGTTAAAGTGATTTACCTTTCACTCGCCATGATTTTTTTTTCTCTTTACCTTTAACTTTCGTTGAATAATCGTACGATAAACTTTGAAAGATTGTCTATAAAGATTTATTGATTTAATTAATATATATATATATATATATATATATATATATATATATATCAATAATGACCCAATATGTGATACGTTGAATAATCGAACGATAAACTTTGAAAGATTGTCTATAAAGATTTATTGATTTAATTAATATATATATATATATATATATCTATGTTTGTGTGTGTACGTATTTTTTGTTTTGTTTCGTTTTT
>OU964966.1:7298063-7305563 GCA_918808275.2 Dolichovespula sylvestris
CGTTACGAACGCAACCCAGAGAATTCCGTGTCTAAATTCTCTGCAACGATAGAGAGAACTTAATTGTGGTTCTCTCCCTCGCGAACACTACGAATCCAATAACCCTTCCTTCCACCTCCTCCCACCTCCTCATCCTTCTCCTCCTTCTCCTACTTCTCCTCTTATTCCTCCTATTCCTTCTACTTTCCCCGTCCACCCACCCAACCATCCATGGTCCACGTTACTCCTTATTATACATTTTTCTTCGACTAGTTTTGATAACTATTATATTAAATTAAGTTTCTCTCAAGTTAGTTAAAACGAGATATTAATACGTTCCCCGAAAGGTTCAATTTCATTTTCTTCCTCATTTTTATCTTCTTCTTTTTTCTTTTTTCTTCTTCTTGCTAGTGATTTCTCTCTATTTTTTCTTTTCTTTATTTTTTTTTTTTTTTTTTTTTTTTTACCGAGCCCCACCAGCGAATTACCCTTTTAGTCAACGGACACAACGATAAAAGTAACAGGAATAATCATAAATCGTAATAAGTTTGTAATTATAAATGATAATAATTATGACGATCGCAATGACCGCGATAATAATTATTCAAACAAATGATTGTGACAATGGTAGAAATTTAATATTTTTAATCAACGTGTATATGTGATGATAATAACGATAATACAAAAATCGTTATTATTTTAGATCGAACTCAAGAATTTTTTCAAAATAATATTTTTTATTACGCGACCTCTTATCTGTCGTACCAACAAACTTTCCAATAATAATATTGACGATGATAACAATAATAACAATAACAATAATAATAATAATAATAATAATAATAATAATAATAATAATAATAATAAAACGAATTCAATATTTTTTCACCTAATTCCGATTTTTCTAATACCCTTTTTTTTTATATCAATTCCTCTATCTCCCTCTCTTTAAGAAACTAATGGACTTTCTATTACTACTACTACTAATAATAATAATAGTAATAAAAATAATGACGATAATGGAAAAGGATAATAATAGAAATTCAATATTTTCACCCAATTCTAAATGCCTCTAATAACATTTCCGTACGAACTATTACAACCTTCTAAAAAAAAAAAAATAATAATAATAATAATAATAATAATAATAACGTAATCAATAATTACGATCTAATATTAACTATTCCCCCCCCTCACGCCTCCAACGTCATTTAAAACACTACCAATCTATCATTACTCCTATCAAAAATCGAACGTACTCTATCAGATAAATAATAACTATCAATAACGCGAGACGAGACGAGACGTTATTAACGTCTTGTTGTAGCGTGTTTGTGTGTGTGTGTGCGCGTGTATGTGTGTTTACCGCAAATACATGAAACGCGTAAATCGTAATTATCGATCGATCAGATTTACGGATTTATCAAATCTGAAAGATTTCTCGGTCAACCTAGAAATCTCGAAATATAGCGAAGAGGTTCGAAATAAGAAAAAGAAAATGAAAAAAAAAAAAGAGAAAAAAAAATCTGTAAAAGAAAAAAAAAAAAAAAAAGAAAGAAACATACGATCCATTCTACGTGGACACAGATTTCTCTTGACGAAATACGTAATACTTTTTCTCGGATGGGAATCAATCGTAAGTTCGACGTAGCGGAACGTAAATGCACTCTCTCTCTCTCTCTCTCTCTCTCTCTCTCTCTCTATCTATCTATCTATCTCTTTCTTTCTATCTAGCTATCTCTCTCTTCTTATGTATGCACTCATCTTACGTTGAGTTGCGTGCCAAAGAGTAGGAGACACGTCGAACGTGTAGGTGTACGAGCAAACGTAAATATATATATATATATATATATATATATATCCATGTACATACATACATACATACATACATACATACATACATATATAAAGAAAAAAAAAAAAAGAGAAAGAAAAAGCAGGCACGCGTGATATATTATGCAGTCCCGCTAAGTGGAGCCCCTGAGACGTTGTAAGGGGGCGAGAAAGAGGAGAAAGAGGGGAAAGAGAAGAAAGAGAGTTAGAGAGAGAGAGAGAGAGAGAGAGAGAGAGAGAGAGAGAGAGAGGGTGGAGGTGAGGGCGAATGGAAAAAGAGAAGAAGGAGAAAGGGAAGTTACTTGGACGAGCAGCTGTATTAAGTGCGCCTATAGATTACGGGAACCCATGGAAAAAGCTTGGAGGCGCTTGGTCGCGCTAAAACGCCTTGGAAAAAAAATTACCCTCCGGACTCCATACGTCATCCCGATGCACGATCCACTCCAAGTTCGATATGTGTATATATATCGTACATGTATGATGTGTGTATATATATCGTAAACGTATGATGTATATATATATATATATATATATATATATATATATATATATCGTACACGTGTGATGTATATATATATAGTACACGCATAATGTATATATATATATATATATATGTATGTATGTATGTATATGTTGCTACGTATGCGAACGAATTCTCTTCCTCTACCTCCTCCTCTTCCTCCTCCTCCTTCACCTCCTTCACCACCTCCTTTTTCCTCCTTCTTTTCATAGTCGGTCTTCCTCTCTTCCGTTTCCACGCCTTTCTCTACGTACTTTTTCTTTTCTCTTTTTTTTCTTCTTTCTTTTCCATCTCAGCACTCTCACTTCTCGTTCCGTTATTTTTTCGTTTCCCTTCTTCCACTTCTTCTTTTCTTTTCTTTTTTTTTTTTTCTTGTTGCGCACTCCCGTCCTTCTTACTTTCCCTTCTTTTTTTAATTTTTAAAAAATATTTTTCCTTTTTGCTTTCCCGAAATACATATATATATAATCACAATTCATTTTAAACACAAAATAGGGGAACCAAAAAATCAAATCAAATCAAATCAAATGAAATCAAACAAAACCGAATAAGATGAAAGAAGAGAAAATTGAAAAAAGAAAAGGAAGATGAAAATAATTAAAATCAACCAGTAAGCGTCGTCCGCGATTAGATCGAATCAATTAATCGATCGATCTTCGGATCTTCATTAAATCAAAAAAAAAAAAAAAAAAAGAGAAAAAAAAGGGAAAGAAAAAATCACAATTCACTTTAAGCACGAAATAGGGGAGCCCAGGAAGTAAAGTGAAATAAAAGAAAATGAAAGAGAATCGAAAAAAAAAAGAAAAAAAAAAGACAGAAACGAAAACGATTGAAATCAATTCGGAATTGTAGTCCGACAAAATTAGATCGATCAACTTTTATCGAATTATCGATTTTACACGATCGTCGATTATTATCGACTCCAGAAAAGTTTCTTCCTTTTCCACGCAACTTTTTCACCTTCCTTCTTCATCTTCATCATCATCTTCGTCTTCATTTTTGTCTTCTTCTCATTCTTTTTCTTCTTCTTATTCTCAGTTTATACCGTTGGTCCAGTGGCTACTCAGCTGCCAGTCTGTCTCTCTCTCTCTCTCTCTCTCTCTCTCTCTCTCTCTCTTTCTCTCTCTCGCTCGCGCGCGCCATTTCGTTTTATCTCCGACTGTCAGTGCTCCGATTCGTCGGCCTTAATGGCAAAACAAAACGACGTCCGTGTGGACTTTCGAAGGCCTTTAGTCATCCACTACTTGTAGCTACCTCTCTTCGAAGATCTACCTCAAAGCTTTCTGTCAGTCTTCATCCTCTCTCTCTCTCTCTCTCTCTCTTTTTTCTGGACATCTTCCATCTCTCTCTCTCTCTCTCTCTCTCTCTCTCTCTCTCTCTATCTTTTTTTTTTGGATATCCTCTCTCTCTCTTTCTCTTTTTTGTACATCCTCTCTCTCTCTCTCTCTTTATCTCTGATACTTGTGCTCTTCGAAAATCATTTCCCCTTCCCCCAAAAAAAAAAAGAAAAAAGAAAGAAAAAAAAAAAACAAAAAAAGAAAAGAAAAAAAATCAGAAATCTTCGTTCCTTTTTTTCTTTTTCCCGTTTTTTTTTTCTTTTTTTTTTTTTTTTTTTTGTTATTTCTTTCAACTTGCCGAAAAGACCGAAAAGGAAATAGGAAATACACCCCATAGGTCTACTCGAATCTTTATCTCTTTACATGCACACACGCGCATAGAGACACATATGCACAAGTTTAACTCGTACCAACTGTAACACTTTTCCTTCGACGATCGTCGTCGATAACTCCAATCGAAATCTCTTTACAGTGTTTATAGGAAACAATTAACGACGGATAAAGTGCAATTAAGTCGTATAATTTTGTACGCCACGATGACGATCGCGAAATCGAAAATGTCGGGAGCCTGGGGTTGGGGGAGGGGGTGGCGGGGTCGTCATCGAAAAGCATAAAACGAAAAAAGTAGTTATTTTGCGAGCTCGACGATCATCGCGAATCGCTTTGGATTCGATTTCAAAAAAAAGAAAAAAAGAAAAAAGAAAACGATCAAACAAAAAGAAAGAAGAAAAGAGAAAGATAACCTTGCCCTCTTTGTTTTTTTTCTTTCATTTATTCTTTTTTTGCTTTTTTTTCTTCCTTTTATCGTTACCCGGAGACGTCCTCGTTTCCTTTTTTTTTTTTATTTTTTTTTTTTTTTCTTTTCTTTTATCCCTCATCCTCCGAACCGACTCGAGAGTGACTTTTGATGGGTTGTTCGCGAAGAACCTAAGAGTATAACGAATGAAATGAAATAAATAAATAAATAAATAAATAAGCAAATTGAAAGAGTAGGAATGCATATAATAATCGCTTTCGTTCGATTGGTCGGTATATTTTTTTTTTCTTTCTTTTTTATAGATTGATGGTATTTTATTTTTTTTTTTTTTGGTAAAATAAATGAACATTATGTACGATTAATTTCATATTTCGAATTGAAAATATGAGTAATTAATAAGTGTCGTGGTTCGCGCCTCACTTTTGTTTTCTAATTGATACTTTGTTATCGCAAATTAACCAACCGGTCGCATTCGTTTAAAGCACTTAAGCGCGAAATGTTTTTAAAGAAAAATCTTTTGCCATTGTTTACCTTCAATTTTTGTTCGTTTGTTTCATTATTATTATTATTATTATTATTATTATTATTATTATTATTATTGTTATTGTTATTAATATTATGTAATTATCTCTTAATATTACTTTTTTTCATACCGTTAACTCGAAGATCCAATCAGCGTGAGAGATGTTGATCCTTCTCCTTCATCTTTCAATGTTACACCATACGTAACACATTTCTTTCTGGTGTTTAAATAATAATAAATTATTATTATTATTATTATCATCATTACCATCATCATTATCGCTATTATTCGTACGTATAATAATATAAAATAAAATGAAAAAGGGGAGCGGGAACGTAAACATAAAAATTGTATTCTTTATTTGTCTTCGATCTTTCTTCCACAATTTTTTCTTTTTTTTTTTTTTCATTCTTTTCATTTATTTGTTCGTTTTATTATTACTATCATATAATTATTTTTTACTATATTTTTTTTTCTTTTTTTTTTTTTTTCTTTGCGCACAGACGCCTCGTTTACGCAACCGATCGTATTCTAAGATCCGATCAGCGTGAGATCCTTTATTTCTTCTCCTTCTTTTCTTTTCTTTTTTCTTTTTTGTTTTCAATCATACGAAACATTTCTACGATGTCTCTCGCGAAACATATTCGTTACTTCTTTTCTCTCTCTTTTCTTTTTTTTTTTTCTTCTTCGTTTTACAATTACATGGTTCTTACGGATCCCTTCGTAGGATTATTCGTCGATTCGGATTTGAGAAAAATATTATTCTGGTTTAAATCGAGTCGATATCATTGCATTAGCGATAAGTACGAGGAGAAAATGGATTGAACGTAATATATAGAAAATTTCATGAGATCATCGATCAAATGATTGGATTAAAACCAAAAATAGGAAATAATTATTTGACTCATTTCCGAACGGACACAATCCACACGGATTGTCGAAGTATTATTTCGATGATACATTTAAAAACGTTCATCACGTCGTCGATTAAGCTATCTAAATAAAACGTCGTACAATAATATTATCTTAATTGCGATGAGAAAGCAATTCTTTTGTTCTTTCTTTCTTTTCTTTTTTTTTTTTTCAAGAACTATCGATTCGATCGAGCGACTTATGTGAATGAAAAAAGAAACCAAAAAAAAAGGACGAGAGGAAACCAAATAAAAAAAAAAAAAAAAAAAAAAAGGAATAACAAAATTGAGATTGTGCGATTGCTCTAATTCTAATAATTTTTGAATTAATTATCACTTCGTATGATGTGTCTTCATCGAAGGACGATTTGGAAATGGACAATATAATCTAAATGGATTATTTTTTAAAACTTGGACATTTCTTTCCTTCTTTTTCTCTGCTTTTTTTCTTCTTTTTTTCTTTTTTTTTTTTTTTTACTTTTTTTTTTCTATGTACGCACGCACATGTATTAACGCTATTAATTCTTCCTATCTTTTTTTCTTTTTTCTTTTTTTTTTCCGCCTTATTCTGAACATTACGTGGCTACATTGTCGAATGTAAGATTCATCTAAACGCTACTATTACTATTAATTAATTTGTTAATGCAAAAAAAGGCAGATGGAATTATCACGATCTCTCGAAAGCATAGGACGAGAAGATAACGACGATCGATTTATACGGTCTAAGTTTTGCAATATTATTATTTGAGTATGCAATATGGAGAGTACATATTCAACTATTTTATATATATATATATATATATATATATATATATATATATATATGTAGGAATTGCAATTATTAATTAATCATTTATAAATCGATTTTAATTGTACGTGTTTAACAAAAAAAAAATAAAATCGTGTAATATGAAAGTAGTATAATATAATTATACTGGTATTTTGTAATATTAGTAATAATAATAATTATTATATTAATATCTAATATATATATATATATATATATATATATATATATATATATATATAGTATAAGCAAAATATTACTAGCATATTAGTATAAGTATATAATAATTATACAATAATATTACCAGTATATGTAAGTATAGTATTAAATATAGTATAAGTAATTACTATAATGTATATATTTTTTTTCTTTTTTATACTAGCAGTATCGTATAATTATCAGTACTAGTATAATTATATTATACCAACTGTAAGTATAATTTGTAAATAAGAAAAATAAGAAATAAAGAGAAAGAAAAAATTTCGTTTATATAATATTATAACACAATTATATCACGTTAAATATATTCCAAATTAAACAAAAAAAAAATATATATATATTTATATATTTATTAAACACGGGATAAATATAACGAAATAATAATAATAATAATAATAATAATAATAATAATAATAATAATAATAATAATAATAATAATAAATTTTCTGAGGATAGAATGAAAACCAAATTAAATAAAAACGTATTATTGTATAATAAATTCAAAGTCACACGACCTTCTACGTGATTTCTTTGAAATAAAAATAAAAATGCTTTTTGGTTTATTTCCATATCAAACGAAAAAGGAAGAAAGAAAATCGATATTCCAAGATTCCAGTAAAAAAGAAAAAAAAAT
>OU964966.1:7315563-7320563 GCA_918808275.2 Dolichovespula sylvestris
GCCGTTTAGGTATACGTCTCGTCATAACCTCCCTTTTCTTTTTTTCTGCGCGACTATCGATGGGACAGGGAGGTACGGGGACGGGGGACGGGGGACGGGGGTTGGGACGCAGGCGACATTTTCTTTTTTTTTTTTTTCGAGATATCGGAACCTCGAACCTTATACTTCTTCTTCGTCGTCTACGTCCTCGTCTTCGTCTTCGTCTTCGTCTTCGTCGTTGTATTCTTTTTCTTTTTAATCTTCTTCTTCTTCTTCTTCTTCTTCTTCTTCTTCTTCTTCTTCTTCTTCCTATGTTCGGAAATCGGCTGTGGAAGAAACCAAGTGGCATTCGAGCTATGCTCGAAGATATCGAAGGAATGGCCACCTAAGATTAGACGTCGTACCGAGCGACTCCTCGGCAACGTCCAAAGTGCATTCGTTCTGCTCCTCTACTACTACTACTACTACTACTACTACTACTACTACTACTACTACTACTACTACTACTACTACTTTCTTTCTCTTTTTATCTGTCTCTCTCTCTCTCTCTCTCTCTCTCTCTCTCTCTCTCTTTCACTCATTTTTTTTTCTCTCTTTCTTTCTCATGGAACCAGAGAATTCTACCTACCTACCTACCGTGAGCCTAATTGTTCGCTTTTATAGGCTTTCTTTCTTTCTTTTATTTTCTCTTTTTTTTTCTTTTGATTTTTTTTTTCTCTCGTTCTTGTCCTCTTTCTTCGTCTCTCTCTCTCTCTCTCACTCTCTCTCTCTCTCTCTCTCTCTCTCTCTCTCTTTCTCTCTTCAATCCATTTATTTTTCTTTCTTTCTTTCTTTCTCTCTTTTCGTTTCCTCTTCCTATCTCAACCAAGTCGCCTATAAAGCCACGGGGTCGAATACACTCTAACACGTTTTTTTTTTTTTTTTTTTTTTCTAAGTAATTAGCTACGAATATACAACGTCGTCTTACGAGAAAATATTTTTTATTTCTTTTTTTCTTTTTTTTTTTTTGCTATCTTGGCGATCCGTTATTAGTTTTAAGAAATTGTTTTTGAAATGAACCGTTTGATATATATATATATTCTTTTTTTTGAATAAGAAATTTAATATATTTAATTTATACATATATATATATATATATTTAATATATTATATATATATATATTTATAAGAAATTTAATTTATATATATATATATATATATTTGAAATAGAAATTTGATTTAAGTATATAGGTAAACTTTCGATAAAAGTTTCTATGTATGTACGTATTTGTGCAAATAGGTATAAGTTTTGTTAGTTACCTATTGGTGTTTCAATTATTTTTTTGTTTTTTTTTTCTGTTTCTATTTCGTTTTTTTTTTTCAACGAACGTGCAAATATTCGATCTTCAGTTTACCTGATTTTCCGAATTGTTGACGGCGAAGTATCCAAGAACGGTGAACAATTCCGATAGTATGTAAGTACCACTGGTGTTCTGATTGGTTGAAATTAAGGAAGTTGGTTTTTCTGTCAGCGGATCTCGCGACAGTCGGGTTATCACCTGGCTCGCTATCAGTCGCCACTGCAGACTCGTACCTTCTGATCCAAGAAGATTCTAAAACAAAAAGAAAAAAAAATTACATATATATATATATATATATATATATATATATATGTGTGTGTGCGTGTGTGTGTGTGTGTAGGTAAAATAAATTTTTAAAAATATGTAAACGCTTGTGAAATGAAATTGGAAAAAAAATATGAGCCTGTCGATCGAGGACACGTTATAGATTATTTAAATAATCTTAAGATTATTTAGATTAATTTAAATAATCAAAATTTAAATAATTGATTATTTAAATAATTTAAATAATCAAAATTTTCGTCGCCGAGAGGGAGAACGAATTTTGGTAGAAATTGTTTATACGTCACGTACAATATTCCGGATAATAAAGAAATAAAGAAAGAAGAAAAACAAAACAAAAATTGTCGGACCCGATATATCCGCGTAGATCGCTTATTAAACGAAAATCTTTAGTTTGTGATAATGCAATAGGAATGGTGTGGACCGAAAAAAAAAATCGTTATACAAAATGAGCGATTAAACAACCTCCTTAAAAAAAAAAAAAAAAAAAAAAAAAAAAAATAAAGGAAACTAGCGAAGTATAATCGACAAAAAGAAAAAAAATTACTTGTTACATCTACAAGAAAAAAAAAAAAAAAAAAGAAAGAAGGAAAAAGGAACCAACGATTAACCGACATTCCTGCGACAGAAAAAAAAAAAAAGTAAAGAAAAGAAAAAAAAAAAAAAAGAAAGAAACAAAGAAACAAATAGAAAAGAAGAGAAGAATCGTAAAAAGTACGGAAAACAAAAATAACAATCGATAACAACCACGCGTCGCGAACGATCGCTCGAGATAATACCCGACGAAAAAGGAAAAAGAAAAAAAGAAAAAGAAAAAGCGGGTGGAGAAGAAAAATGTAAATCCTAATAATCGTTAATCAGAGAGATACGACTACTACAGTGGTAACAGAGGTGGTATGGGTGGTGATGGTGGTGATGGTGGTAATGGTGGTGGTGGTGGTGGTGGTGGTGGTTGTACTCGTCTGTACCAAAGAGAATGGATAATAAACGTTGGTTTTTCGCCAAATGCACGATGGGATATCGTCAGGAGAGCCCACTCGGGATAATCGACGAGGTATCCCGTGGGACTAAACGCCGGCAAAGGTTACCAGTGCACACGGTCCTATCCTACGGGACCATCGGATAGCCCCTGATGCTTTTTATGGATGTCGGAGAGGAGGCGCGAGGGGTAAAAGAGAGAAAGAGACAGAGAGAGAAAGAGGGGGTGAAGGGAGAAGGGGTAGAAAGGGGGCGCGAGGTGCCGTTTCGATTCAATTCGTGGTCTCATCTCGTTGCGAACTTCACGGGAGGGCTTTCTTCCTTGACAGCTGAACCCCATGATACACGATATCTCCATCGAGTCCGACATACAGCTATATATACTTTTATATATATATATATGTGTGTGTGTGTGTGTGTGTGTGTGTGTGTGTGTGTGTGTGTGTGTGTGTGTGTGTGTGTGTATGCACGTATGCATCTAATGACAAGACCACCCTTTGTGAATCGAGACGCAAGAACAACAAGAACGACAGGAGGTCTTGCAAGAAATTCGTATTTTTGCTTTACTCAGTCGATGCTTCGTCGGAATCATAATCGTGAATGAGAAAAGATTCTGAATAAAAAAAAAAAGTGAAAGAAAAAAAAAATGAGAGAGAGAGAGAGAGAGAGAGAGAGAGAGAGAGAGAGAGAGAGGGAAAAGCATATGAGGGAATCCATCGACGTGAAAGAGAATATCTATCGTTGGGGTAAAAAAGAAAATTTGGAAGGTATAAAGTAATATTATCTATCGAATCGCTTATGAGGACTACTTTAATTAAAAAAAAAAGAACAAAAAAAATTAAAAAAGAATTGTATATCTAATTATAAATGTATATAAATAATATATTGTATATATATATATATATATTATTTTACAATCAATTTAAAAACAATATTTTAGAATCGTTTTTAACCGGCTAAAACCATCAGTTTTATTAATAATAAAAAAAAATATATATATATATATCGATATATATTCGATTATATTATATATAGATATAGAACATGGAAGATAATTTCGTTATAAGTTAGTATCTGGAACGAATTTAAAAATAATAGAGAGATAGAGAGAGAAATAGTGTGTGTGTGTGTGTGCGTGTGTGTGTGTTCTATACAGTAAGGAAGATAGAAACGATTCAGAGATAACGTGCCTCGGGCTAGTCAAAGGAAAAGGGTTCGCTAAAAGACCTTTGTCCTTTCTCGCTCGCTCGATCGAACGACAGCTTTCTCTCGGCACCTAATTACTTGAGTGGACGTGGACGAGGCGCCTAAAAGAATACGTTCTACTCTATTCCGAGGTCGAACAAGTTAGTCACCCATTTTCCTTTCTATTTTATCTGACTTCTCCTCCTTTTACGTAGTTTTCCTTTTGCTATAACCTTACGTTACTCTCTCTCTCTCTCTCTCTTTCTCTCTTTCTCTCTCTCAGAAGATAATGTGTTAATACTTTCTTTTTTTGTCCTTTCCTCTTTCTTTTTTTTGGTATCAATTATTTTTAGAAAACAGGATATAATTAACTCTAAATATATTATTTATAATATATATATATATATATATGTGTGTGTGTGTGTGTGTAAATAATAAATCTTTATTAATATTACTTATTAATATAGATGTTAAATTAAGTAATTAATGTTAAACAATTAAATCTTTATAATATATATATATACATATATATATATATATATATATATATATATATATATATATAATATTTAATCCGAATTATAAAGTAGTATAGTATAATATATCATATAGCCTCATATACTTATATTATCTACTATACAAATTATATACAGTGTGTGCGTGTATGCGTGTGTGTGTGTGTGTGTGAGAGAGAAAGAGAGAGAAAGAGAGAGAGGAAACAATTTGTTTAAAAATAAATATACGAAAGCAAAAATTTCTCGATAACGTAATTTCTAAAGAAAGACAAAAAGGATCTCAAATTCAATTTTTTAAACAAAATTTATTAATTTAATAAATTAATTTATTTTTTGAATAAAATTTTATATATATGTATAATATTTAATCAGAAGTGTAATGTAGTATAGTACAATATAATATAGCATAATATATCATATAGCCACATATACTTATACAATCTATCATAAAAATTATACTATATATATATATATATGTGTGTGTGTGTGTGTGTGTGTGTGTGAGAAGACACGACTTGTATAAAAATAAATGTACGAAAGAAAAATTTCTCTATAACATAATTTTGTAAAAAAAAAAAAAAGAAAAAGAAAAAAAAAGGAAAAGAATAAAAAGGACCCCAAACCTAATCTTTCAAATTAAATTTAAAAATCGATTATACACAAAGGTGCATGTACGTCTATTTTACGTACGCAAATATACATAAATATGTATGTATGTAAC
>OU964966.1:7340563-7345563 GCA_918808275.2 Dolichovespula sylvestris
TCGATCGTCCTTAGACATCTGCTACTTACTTTGAAAAAAAAAAAAAAAAGAAAAGGAGAGTGTGAGAGAGAGAGAGAGAGAGAGAGAGAGAGAGAGAAGAGAAGAGGGAAAAAAAGAGAACGAGGTGTGAGCGAAAAAGCGAGCTAGCTTCGTACGGGCTGAGTAAAAATCGTGACATGGCCTTTCTTACATCGGCAGGAAATTAATCATAATAATCCTGGTTGCTCTGTACTAACGTTAACGTTACAACGCAACTCAACGATAATTTCGATCGTACCTTCGTCATTCATTATCCATATATACATATACATATACATATGCACACACACATAAATATATATGAAGTACGAGGTTACCAACGTTCCGTCGGCAAAATTTGCACTTTCACCGATTAGTAAAAAGTACTCGTGTAAGATCATTTTTCAAAAATCATATTTCATCCCCTTACCTCCCGTTACAACCACCAGCCAGCCAGCCAGCCAGACAATCCAACCACCACCACCCCCATACACCCCTTTACTCTAAATGCATAATAATTTCACTCTCCAACGGGAAACTCGAATTTTCGGTATCTCGAAACGTCCCGCCATCGCGATATCGTTTCTCGACGACGACGACAAAAAAAAAAAAAAGAAAAAGAAAAAATTTTCGATCGAAATTATTATCTTCTCTACCTATACGTCGTAGATTAAACATTATTAATGATATTAATACGTTCATGCAAATGTCGACGAGAATATACCTCTTTACATATACTTCGTACGAATCGTATTTAATTATTTAAAATCACGCTGACGATGAGATTCCCACGTTGTTCTCCCTTTTTCTTTTTCATTTTCTTCTTTTTTCTTCCTTTTTATTTATTTATTTTTATTTTCTTTTTTTTTTTTTTTTTGGAGTTCCTACACTCGCCGAACGGCGGCGCCACTCGACGGATGAAAATCTGATAAGTAGGTACTCGATACGATAAAGAAAAAAAGAGAAAACAATTTTTTTTTCACTCCGTATCACATTTTACACACACACACACACACACACACACACACACACACACACACACACACACACACACACACACAATACATATACACACGTACGTACATACGTGATATAATTTTTTTCTCTTTTTCTTTTTTTTTTTTTTTTTTGTTTTACTATATTCTCTAGATCGAAATAAAAGATTGAAAAATATGTAAATGTTTATGGGGTTTGGAAGGGGGGAGGGGGGAGGATGAGGGGACTTTACGAAAACATTTTCAAAGTCCTTTGAACCTTCGCGGATATATATATTAAGTACACAGTAATATGAACTCAAAGGGTTCGAACGGACGTTTTGGGGGGTCCAATAGGAGGAAGTTGACCCAGGTGTATTTCGTCTACTAGGCAACGATCGTATGGATCTCAGGGAAGACACAGATTCGAAGGAAAACACAGTTTGCGTTTCGTCAAACGTTTCTCACTCTGCTCGCGGTATTAGGTTATTCGTTAAACCGGTAAGACACTGTTCTTCCACTTCTTCTTCTTCTTCTTCTTCTTTTTCTTTTTTGTATTTTATTTTATTTTTTTTTTTTTCTTTTTTTCTTTCATCGAGGGTGGTCCTAACGTCAGCGTCGAGAGAAGCCCGTCAACCGCCGTTGTCCTCTACGAACGAATCCGTTTCGTTCTTCTTCTTCTCTTTTTTTTTTTTTTTTCATTTTTATTTTAATTTTTATTTCTCTTTTTTTTCTTTGTTCCTTTCTTTAACGCAAGAAAATCGCGAGGCGTATAAATAAAGATCGAGATCTTCGTAGCGTGCGGTATAACAAATGCGACGACAGTTCGTTCGGAAAAATTTTTTCTTTCGTAAGTTTCGTGGAAGGCAAACAAAAGAAAAGGAAAGGAAAGGAAAAAACGAGAAAGAGAGAGAGAGAGAGAGAGAGAAAGGAAGGTAGAAGAGTGAAAAAATTATTGTAAAATAATAGATCGAGATTAATTTAACTAGAAATGAAAATCTTATCGCACAAGGGTTTAGGACAAGGACATTTTAAGAGGAATAACATTCGATGGAAAAGAGGTCCGTTAATAAAACTAACTGAACTAAGTTGGCCGCGACTTTGTGCCGAGTACTACCGTGTACAAGCTCATTCGCTGTTCAAACATAACCGCGAACTAATCCCCCATTTATTTCGTCGTCGAGTCATTTTTAAATACGATTCTATTTATCCTTCGCGAGGAACACACACACACGCGCGCGCGCGCGCGCACATACTCACGCACAGAGAGAGAGAGAGAGAGAGAGAGAGAGAGAGAGAGAGAGAGAGAGAGAGAGAGAGAGAGAGAGAGACGGAGAAAAGAGATTTGGTCTCCCATAGAAATACATTTTCATGAACGAGTGTCGCGACGATTGTAGGCGAGTTATAGGGTGGGTCAAAAGTTTCCGAACGATATCACGAATCGATTAATACTCCAATTCGTTACTAATTTTATACTACCTTTCGGTTTGAATAAAGAAAAAGAAAAAGAAGAAAAGAAAAAGGATTTAAAAGATCCTACGCTTGCAGTTTTACAATCTCGAGGAAAAAGAATGATAATAATAAAAAATAAACAGAGAGAGAGAGAGAGCGAGAGAGAGAGAGAGAGAGAGAGAGAGAGAGAGAGAGCGGTCCGAAACGTATCGAAAGTAAGAAAAAAGAAAAAGGAAAAAAAAGGGAAGAGGTAATTGTTTTTCTTCAAAACATCGAGCACGAACTTTTGGACCACCCTGTACGACCAAGCTCATACAATACATACACGTAACGCGTTACGCCGACGAGAGGCACGAGTAGAAAAAGAAAAAGAAAAAAAAAGCATAGGGAAAAACGAAGAGAGAAAAGACTGAATAAAAAAAAAAAAAGAAAAAAGAAAAAAAAACAAAAATTAAAGAAAAAAAAAAAAAACAGACAAAGAAAATAACGAACATTACGAACGCTTATCGAAATTCGCGCGATTTTCCTCCCTTTTTTTATCCCCGCGAACACCGTTATTTCCCTTTCAATGGCCGCGCGTAAAGGTGCGTTAAGGGGGAGGGTAAAGGGACGGAGAGGAGGTAAAGAAAATAAAAAATAAAAAAAAATAAATAAATAAACTTATTAAACGAGATTAAGCCACGTTAATAATATATTCGTTAATGAAAATCCCATAACTATGGTGGCAGAGAAGGATCCTTGATTAATATAACAGGAAAAAAAAATAAAAAAAAAAAAAAAGAGATGAAAAAAAAATAAAAAATTAAAAAAGACAAAGACGAAACGAGTCGTTGAAAAGTATGAAAGAAAGAAAGAAAGAAAGAAAGAAAGAAAGAAAGAAAAGGAGGAGAAATGAGGAGAGAAGAGCAAAAAAAAAAAGAAAGAAAAATTGGAAAAAAAAAAGAAAAAAACTCAAGTAGTACTCGAAGTTAGCGACGGGGCGGCAAAAAAATGGCGACGGGATCTTTCAAATGACTAAACGCAAATTGTTTGACTTCTCAAAGTGCTTCCGACGTTTCACGCCTCATTGAACTTCGCTCTCTCTCTCTCTCTCACACACACACACACACGCACGCACGCACGCACGCACTCACAGTACTATCTCTCTCTCTCTCTAGACTTTCTTAGAAACAATGAAGATAATAATATATAAAGAATAAAAATATATACATACATACACATATATTTATTGTAAATATATATATATATATATATAAATATATATAAAAATATGGAAAAAGAAGAATTCAAAGGCGATTAGAAACGTACTATGTTATTTTATTGGACGTCGGCGGCCATTTACGATCGAACCTTTGGAAAAGGATAAAAAGATAAATAACAAAAATACACGGAAAAGCACAAAAAAAAAAATAAAAAAAAAAAAATTCGAAAGAGAGAGGGAGAGAGATACTCGACTACTTCCAACAAAGCGGCGCCTTATTAAATCGTAGACGGAGACGCACGGTTGCAATTTCATCGCGTCTAAAATGCTCATGGCAATTAATATGCGTATATAGCGGCGGGGGCTGGGGAGGGAGGGAGGGAGGCAGGGGGGAGGAGGGGGGATAGCGTCCATTACAAAAACTCTAGGTAAGAAATAAAACGCATAGAGCAATTTTACGGTAGGATTGGGGCTTAACCATTGGAATCGCATTACTACTGGAGGTGGTTGGGACGGTGACGATTATTTTAATGGCACGGTCGTTAAATAATAAACTCGAATGACGAGGACTACCTACCGAGTCGTGATATTTAAAAAAAAAAAAAAAAAGAAAGAAAAGAAAATAAAAAAGGAAAGAGAGAGAAAGAAGAAACGAAACGAATTCATTCTTTTTCATTGAATCGCGAAAACGATTAATCATCGATCTCGATCGAACAATTCTCTTTCCCTTCTTCATTCATTCATTCATTCATTCATTCATTCATTCATTTAATTATTAATTATATTTCCTTTTCTTCCTTTTTTTTTTAAATGGAACGTCGCCGATTCGTTAAACGCGTCGTCGATCGATCATAATATTTAATACTATTTCTCGTTACGACGAAGTCAACTACGAGACTATCGATAATGCACGCGTACGACAAGAGTACGCGTGAAAAATCGTATGTATGTTTTCGTAATGACCGAATCGAAATATTTTATGGGGGGAGGGGGGGATATAGGGTGGCTGGCGAGAGAAGGGAAAGTTAAATTTATAATAAATACGCGTATCGTGAAATAAATAATATTACGAAATTACTCACCCGGCGATATCCTGTACTCGACATTGCAACGTTGACTTCTCGAAGGGCTCTTCGGGTATCAAACTGCAGAACAACTGTGCCATCCCGGATGCGACGATGCTGTTACCCGTCGAATTACCGAGCGTTTCCTGTGCCTGTACGTGATCGTCCAAATCCGTGAGAGTCTGTAAAGTTAAATGGGTGGTGGGAGGGAGGAGGGCGGGGAAAAAAAAAAGAAAAAGAAATAGATTAACGATTCCAAAAACATTGTAAAAAAAGTTGATTTCATCGATA
>OU964966.1:7350563-7400563 GCA_918808275.2 Dolichovespula sylvestris
AGGACAAGACAAAAGATTAGGCAGACCTCTCAAAAAACGGAGCTTGATGGAAGTGGGAACGAAGGAAGAAAAAGAAAAAGAAATAAGAGGAAGAACAAGAAGAAGAACAAGAAGAATAAAAAGAATAAGAAGAAGAGAAAGAGAGAAGTACCCACGCACATTCTCATCGCTAACGCAGCATCAGCAGCAGCCACGCTCCTTTCACCGTATAACGCGATCTGCTTCGCGCGCTCGCGTTTAGTTTCTACGATGCGTGATATGTGTGTATGTGTGCTGTGTGTATGTGTGCATGTGTGCGTGACGTCACTAAAAGCTCTCTCTCGGCGCTAATGCATTGCGTTGGAGGAGGTGCTGCTGTCGGAGGACCGTGAGAGGGGTTTCTAAGGGAGAACGGAAGATCTCTCTCTCTCTCTCTCACACACTCTCTTACTATGTATGATATATATATATATATGTGTGTGTGTGTGTGTTAGTGTATGTTGTGTATATCCTACGGAGCGTGAAGTATAGCCACTGAAATCGCGCCAGTTCGGAACGATTGCCGGTCGATCGAACAAAGGGAGTCGTATCGAAGAGAACTCGCATGCTCGAGAAATGGAATAGGTAGACGGAGATGAAGGAGGTGGAGGAGGAAGGGAGAAAGGGATGGTTAGTATGGTAGCAGAATTGTTTCACGAGTTAGAAACTTTAGAGCCTGTTGGTTGATTTTCTTATATCATTCCTTCGAACATTTTCAATACCGTACCCTTTTGTATTATTCGTTGCTCTTTTTTACTCTTTAGATATTTTTCAAAAATATTTTTTATCTTCTTATCTACGTTTTTCTTTCTTTCTTTCTATACTATACACCGCCGCCGAAAAATATTTTCTTTGTATTTTATGATGTGACAAATTTTTTATGGCGTACTTTGAATAAAGTTTGAAAAGAGGTGTTATGAAAAAAAAAAAAAAGAAAAAAAAAAAATTTTGTTATGAATTTTTTTAAGGTCATCGGTATTTTTTTATCCTACAAGCATGTATTGTTTTTTTTATATTGCGGCTTCCTTTAGCTGAGACACCCTGTGTGTATATATATAATACGTGTGTATAGAAATAAACGATTCACGGTCTATACTTCTCGATTATAATGATAAACGATTTCTAATGAAATTATGACAAATGTATCGCAACGAAATGATAAAAAACAAAAAAAAAAAAGAAAATAAATTTTGTTGATGTTTTGTTACGTTGAAAAATTTTATCCAATAATATCCAAGTGTTTCAAAAAGAGATTTGTTATTAAATTCTTTAAATATACATAAGGTGATCGTATAAAATCGTATCAAATCCATCCATTGTTTAATAATTAGATTAAATAAAATACAAATTTAATTTAATGTCTAATTAAAAATTTTCGAATAATCTCCAGAAAGCGAGCGAGAAAAAGAGAGAGAGAGAGAGAGAGAGAGAGAGAGTGAGAGAGTGAAAGAGAGAAAGACTGCCAATAATATTCTATGTACGTAAACGGATAACAACAATTTTCATCTCATAAATAAAATAAACTATCTATCTTCGATCGAGCAAAGAGTATATCATTAGGTAGGTACACGCGTCGTAAAATCGCCTCGCAGCCACTTAATCCTTATTTTGACAGGTCGGACAGTACGGACAGGATGACAAGGTGAAGCGGCCGTTTTACGTCTGCCGTCGTCGAAAGGCGATCCGATGAGAAGAGAGACAGAGAGAGAAAGAGAGAGAGAGAGAGAGAGAGAGAGAGAGAGAGGGAGAGAGAGAAAAGAAAAAAAAATACAAAATACGAAAAGAAGCAGAAGGAAAGAAGAAACATAAAAACCGGAAAAATAATCCACGTCGTTCATCTTGCTTTAGAGAAAATAAATAAATAAATAAATAAAACACATAGTCGTATATATAACGTGTATACGTATGTATCTATATATACATATCGGTGGTATTTATAATTATTCGCTCGAATTACGATCGTAATGAGATTACCATCGTATTTCGATTAACGTGCCAGATTTCCTTCTGTAAATATTTTTTCAAAAATCTGAAATCGCTTCGAGGAGTTCAATCGTAGTCGACGACGTATCGATATAATCGAAAATAAAGAAAAAGGTTTCGTTTAAAAATGAAACGTCAATTATTAATATATACAATCGTAATTAATATATGTATATATATATATATATTTTATTATAAGTATTAAAATTTGCAAATTTTATTTTAAGTATTAAAATGTACAAATTAAAAAATGTGATGTCGATGATACGTAATCAAAGTCGACATTTCAAAATAATCAAAAAGAAAGAAAGATAGATAGATAGACAGAAAGAGAGAAAGAGAAAGAGAGGAAACGAAAAAGAGAGAGAGAGAGAGAGAAAAGGAGAGAAAGAAAATAAAATTGAAAGAACAAATCAATCACTCGTTAAGTGGTGAGGTACTTTAAAACTACTCGAAGAAAAGTGCGAGTTCGTAAAGAGATCGAAATAGAAGCCCGTCGTTGAGCTTTTTATTCTCTCTCTCTCTCTCTCTCCCTCTCACACACTCTCTCTCTCTCTCTCTCTCTCTCTCTCTCTCTCTCTCTCTCTCTCTCTCTCCCTCTTTTTTTTCGTTCTCTTTCTCCGTTGGAGAACATAAAATCTCAGTGAAGGAAAATATAGGTTGTGTCGGTCGTAAACGAGGTCGGGCTTTCAATGGTAAAAAGGTACGATGACATACGCGTGAATGGTGCTTCTTAAAAAGTCTCCCCCTCCCCTCCCCTCCCCTCCCCACCCGGCCCGTTTGTTACCCCGTTGAACTCGCGAAACATCGATTCGATCTTTCTTCTTCTTGCCCTCTTGTGGAAAAGGATCACCATGTAAAAACGGATGTAGTAAACGTAAAGGGAGATGAGAAATCGTTTAAAACGTTCCGGCTATTAACTTTTCAACATTTTTATATTTATCGGTTGAAAATTTAATTGGAACGAACTGCCGGCTTACTTCGTTAAAATAAACTTTTACCATCCCATATATCGCACGAAGAATTTTTCCTTTTTACTTTTCTTTCGTTGTTTTTTCTTGTTCTTTTTCTTTGTTTCTTTCTTTTTTTTCTTTTTTCTTTTTTCATTGCTATCTTCAACCCACCTTCTTTCATTCTTATTCTTTTATTTTTTTATTTTTTTATTTTTTTACTTATTTTTACTTTTTCGATATCTTAATTTTTTTCTTCGACTTACCTCCAAACGTTGCAAAAGAAGATCCAAAATCACGAGGACCTTGTTGCTCGATAGGATCACTTCGATGTTGTTCGCGTTCCCGCTAATACCGGACTTGTAAACTTTGCACAGTGAGATTATGCTCCTATGAGATTAGAGACAAGGGCATTATGTAACGATATATATATATATATATATGTGTATATATAAATAAACATATATAAATATATAATTATATATGTAAAGAAATAATCAGTTGGATTTATACTTACTTGTTAGGTAAGCAGTGCGACGAATTTTGAACGTTCAAGCTTAAACTTAATAGATTTGTAAAAATGTCGAATCCGTTCAATGATCTCAACACGTCTTGATCAAAAGGACACTAAAATCATCGAATCAAATAATTTATTATTATTATTATTATTATTATTATTATTATTATTATTATTATTATTATTATTATTGTTATTATTATTGTTATTTATTAAAACGTATTATTTTTTTATTATCATTATTAATCAAAATGTATTATTAACACATTTAAAATGTATTAATATGTATTTATTATTATTATTATTATTATTATTATTATTATTATTATTATTATTATTATTATGATTATTTATTAAAACGTATTATTAACATTTTTTATTATCATTATTAATCAAAATGTGTATCATTAACATATTTAAGATGTATTGAAATGTATTTATAATAATAATAATAATAATAATAATAATTATTATTATTATTATTATTATTATTATTATTACTATTATTATTACTATTATTATTATTATCATCGTTATTAAAATTGTAAAATGACATGGGAGTGAATTAATTTTTCTTTCCTTCTTTCTTTCTTTTTTTATTTTGTTCTTATATATTTATATAACTTACCGATTTCGACAAGGCCCTAGCAATTTCACCGAAGCAACGTTCCAAGGTGGCAACGGCGATACTGGATCCGGCGCTTTTCAAATAATTATACAATCTATCCAATTCCTTCAAATTCCTTCGGAACTTGACCTTGTTCGTTGACTCCGGTACGGCCGAGGTGAGACACTCGTTTTTACGTGCGTTCTCCCAATCCTGACCGCGCGAAATGACACGTTGTTTTATCTTCCTACAGCGACGTTTCAATGCCTTTTGCTTTTCCCTCAAGGCTTTGTTATTGACGTTCGAATTGTTCGTACCGTTGGACGTGGTTGGCGTCGTAACGTCGCGTATCTGAGCGATATTGAATCGTTGTAGCTCGTCCCTCGATGGTTCTCTACCATCGTGTGCGTTACGCACGGCCTCGAGATGAGTTTTCCCTTTCAAATGGCTCAGTAGATGTACCTCGTTCGTTATCTGATTATATAAGCGCGACGAGACAACGGCGAAGAATAAACAAACAAACGAGTGAATAAATTAGAAAAAAAGAAAAGAAAAATGTACGCAACTTTCTCTCCCACCCAAACACCCACCAAACATCACCTCTCCCCGCTCCCACGCACACCCCGCCCCGCCCTCTCTCTCTCTCTCTCTCTCTCTCTCTCTAATTTCTAAATATTTACACACGCGGTACGTGTTACGTGAGAATTGCAAGTTTGTAAAAACATCGACGAGATAAAGTAACTTACGTGTGTACCGCAAAGTGAACATTGCTTTTGTATGGGATAAGATTTGAGGGTCGGGGGGACCTCTTCCGATCTTAAAATCGACGACTCCACGGCCCTTTGACGAATATGTTCAATATTTTCCACGTGACGTCTCGCCGACTCCTGTTGCTTCTGCGCAATCTTTTTTTGCAACTCCTCTTGATTAGCCAATTGCGCGGCGTGCAACGCCGACAATCTTTCCTCCCGATCTCTGGCCTTCTCTCTCGCTAGTTCCTAAATATTTAACGTACGATCATACCATTGAGACGGACTCTGCAAGGGGAAGGGGTCGGGGAGGGGGAAAAGAGGGAAAAGAGGAGAGAGAGAGAGAGAAAATGAAAAGAAAGCGCTGTTCTCAATCCGAGGAAAAAATATTTCTTATTCAATTACCTGACGTTCCTTAACTCTTTCAAGTTGCATTTTACCGACTCTCTCCTCGCGCTCGCGCCTGGCCTGTTTCATCTTTTGTATTCGCAACTGTCTCTCCGCTTCCAAGGCTCTCCTACGTTCCTCGGCTGCAGCTTCCTTCGCGGCTTTCTCCTCCTGACGCCTTTGACGTTCCTCCTGTATACCCTTCTCGTTGCGAAGTTTCGAACAACGTCAACGACAATTCAACGTTTGAAAATTCATCGCTTAAGCGGCCATTTTGTCAGACATTTTTTTTTCTTTCTTTCTTTCTTTTTTCTTTTTTTCTTTTTCTAAATACCTGCAATCGTTCCTCCTGTTCCTGGCACAAGGCCATGAAATCGTGACGTTTGTTCTGCGCCTCGAGCTCGTTGATGAACGCAATCTCCTTCAACTTGGAATCCTCGTCGTGGGCCTTCCTAACGATCTCCAAAAGATGCTGGGTCCTATTCTCCTCCGCCCTCTTCAACTTCATCTCCATCCTTATCCTCTTGTCCTCGATCAATTGATTTTTCGCGCTCTTAACGTCCTCGACCTTGTTCAACAGTTCCCTCAATCTCTGCGACTTCTCCATCAGTAACTTTTGCCGTTTGTGCTGGGCGCAGGCCTGTTTGGCCTGATATCTGCGCAAGGTCTCGGGTAAGGATCGTTTTCTCGACGGCGACGACAATTTTTGATGTAGCTCGAGGGCACGGCCGGGATGACGTGCAACGAGCGCTTGCAATTGCGCGAGAACGTCGACCCGTTCCGCCCACGACATACCTTCCAACATATTTTCGTATCTGGTATGATAGAAAAAATAAATAAATAAATAAATAAAAGAAAGAAGCCAATCTCGATAAAGTCGAACGGGAATGATGATGAAGGGGAAGGATGTTATATCGAGAGAAATGTTTTTTTTTTTTTTTTTTTTTTTTCTTATTCGTTTATATCGTATATACCTGTCCTCCAAACTGATGTCGTCCGATACGTTATCTATCACAACCGACGATCGTTCGTCCTCCATCTCGAGAACCATCTCTCCGTCGGTCTCGTCGGTTTCTGTGTCAACGTCGATCTCGGTAGATTCCAATTCCAATATTTGCCTTTTCAAGGAAGCCTCCTCGTCCGACAATTGTTGGGATCTCTGAGAATCCGCCTCCTCCGTCTTCCTTTCCTCCTCCAATATAATACGTTCCCTTTCGGCTTGGGCCGCCATAAACTGTTGTATACGTTTCTCGAGCAATTCTGCGTCGCTCTTGAATATGGCGGCTATCATCGACGTCGAATTGGTCTCGTTTATCGACAATGGAATTTTCTTATTCACGTTACTCCCATCCCAAACCGTTAAGCCCTTGACTCTGTTACCGTTCGTTACCGTTTCACCCTTGACCTTCTCAACCTCGTTGTTTATATTCTTCCCGGCCTTACCTACCGTGCACCTTTTCCTTTGTTTGTTCCCGTCGGGCGTGAAACAATTCTTTTTGTTACGTTCGGACGGACTCTCTATCGACAACGCTGGCAACGAGCTCGCGGTACTCGGTTTGTTATAACGCGTGGACATGTTCAAATTGTGAGTGCTACCACGTCTGTAACGACTTCGAACGGTCTGCCAACCGTCACCCTCGTCTTTCGGTTTAACGGTAATCGTTTGTTTTGTTAATACCTCGACCGAACCGTTTATATCGTTATCTTGAGTTTTCTTCGACAATGTCTCATTGCCCTATTTAAGCGAACGCAAAAGAATAATTTTATGATTTGAATTCGTTTCACACACACACACACATCCATTTATATTTTTATTAAAAAATATAAATATATACATTATAAATACCTTCCTCTCCAATTGTTGAGGTCGACGTCTGATTATAACAGATGTTCCCGGTCTGGCTTTATTTGCGGACGATACGGTTCTTTCGCACAAAGTTGTCTTACTTCTGGTAAATTTTGGAGTTTCCGATAAATTTGCTGTCTGTTCATTCGATCGTCTACGCGATGATACGGTCGAATATGCCGCTTGGCTCGTATTATTCGTTTCCTTATTCGAATATTTTGTTATTAATTTATTATCCACCTTTTCGGCGTTCATAGATTGTTTATTTGCCTTTTGCTTTATTTTATTCGACTCTATTGTATTTTTAGCGTTTTTCGTGGCCACCGTAGTATCGATATTTTGCGTTTGCAATTTATTGTTAACCTGTATCATCTTATTATCCGCATTAACATTTTCAATGATAATTTTACTCTCGTTATTGTCTACATTCTGTTTCGTAGATTTCGCATTGATCTCATTTTTTCTCAATTCTGTATTCCTTTTATTAGGCATCAATGTAATCTCAGATTTACTTCGATCGCTAAGCTTACCGTTCGTTTCATTTTCCTTGATAGTTTTATCCATTGGTTCCACGTTTTGATAGATACTCGATTTCGCATTTTTATTATTAATACAGGTTTGTTTGTCGATTATGGTTAAATTCGAATCCGATGTTTTCAACGTACATACATTCTGAGAAGAATTTTTGCTTTGTTTATTAGCAACGTTTCTCGTATCTGCCTTATTTTTACAATCAAACGCATCCTCGCTCGTTGCTTTATTGTCTATTAAACTATTTCCGTTGGCTTTCGCATTCATCTGAGGTTTCACAAGAGCTTTATTAATTGTTTTCGATGCCATACATCTTTCTTTGTTTGACGACTGATTCATACCTCTCTCCATCACGTTCTTCCTTTTTTCTTTGATATTCGTCGAATTATTTTTAGAGACGTTATTCTTATTATCCTTTATTATTTTATGTAAAGATTCCTCCTTTATATGATTTATTTTATTGTCCGTAACCATCGGTTTTATCTCCGAAATAACCTGATCGATGGGACTTCTGCATGCCGATTCTGGCGGGCTTATCCTTTGTAAAGGACTAGTCGATTTTGGAATTATAGTCGAATTCCAAATGCGACAAGGCGAGGTCTTCCTAACTTCCCAAGCCAAAGGCGTACGCCTTAACGGCGGCGGAGAATTTTCATAAGCCCATTTAACCTTGAACCATTCTATTAAATTATGGAAGTCTTTTGTATAATTTTCCAACACCAATATAACTTCCTTGCATTCGGAAATATTTTCGTCCTCTTCGCACGTTTGATATATACCGTCCACCGCCCTTTGTAAATTTCCAAATAGAAAAGCCCAATATCGAGCTTGTAATTCTGAAAGGAAAAAAGGAAAAAAGGAAAACCTTCGCGTTAAGGCAAAAAAATTAAATAAGTACAAACGACGTACCAGACTTTTTGTCTCGACCAGTGGAAGCAGATCTAACTCTGGAGGCTGGTTTCATAGATCTCTTCATAGATCCGGATTGAACCACTCTTGGTACACTAGGTGGTTTCCTCGTTACTTTCTCCGTATTATTTGTACCAACCGGTACGTTAAAAGCTATTAGATTTCTTGCTGCACGACCTTCCTCTTGTATGAGCAATCTGACATCTGCCATTTTTAATCTAATTTATCTACGAATAAACGAAACGAATATTGTGTGAAAGTATGAAACGATTAACCAAAAAAATTCTGCGACAAATTTTTTGATCCGCAAAACCTAACAAATTAAATCATTAATATTCAATTCTTTATTATAATCTTAAAAGTAAATTAAATGAAAATTTATTAGCGAATACGTTCCCATTATTTTTTTTTTTTTCTTTCTTTTTGTACAACGAGAAAAGTCAATAGTCAATCGATGAGGTTACCTCGTGTAAATATTAACAGTGATCCCAATGTAACATCGCGATAAACAAATGCGATGTTTTATCATCCAAACGCATACGCTTACGAGGGATTGAAAAAAAAGAATTTCTCGAAACATCAGAAAAGTTTTAATCGCGTAAACGCAAATTTTTCGTTCCAAAAAATCTTCCACTTGTCAATGTCGAAAATGATGATATTTACACAAGGATAAACAGTGACCCACCTGCGTAGTAAACAAAAGTGTATTCTTTTTAATGACATCAGATTTGAAGTACTCCTTTGCACGGATAGAACATGAACGTCATTCTAACAATGCTGTGCAACATTATTCTATATATCACGTCACATATTCAAACAAACAATCTCCATGATAAACTTCATGACTGTTTTGCTTTTACCACTAACTATACGATGCCCACTATCGTTACTCTGGTCACAAACTCTATTCGTTCGCATCAAAACCTAACGCCATCTGTTCTCGATACTATGTGACAGAAAAAGAAATAATGATATGTAAATATTAAAGGTAAAGAGGAAGAAGTCGAAAAAGGAAGAAAGAACAGAGAAATATCGAGAAGTAGAAAATCACACATATATACATACATATATTTACACACACATATATATATATGTGTGTGTGTTTAAAAACGAAAACTTACTTTTGTTAACATAACGTTATAATCAACACGAAATATAATGTACTCGTGGTTACGTATATTCGTTCGTTAACTCGAATAAATTAAATTAACTTCTTTTGTTACGAGGTATGAAAATACCAGACGTATTTCTCATTTTTGTTCTTTTTTCTTTTTTTCCATACCACCGATAATAAGTAAATTTGAAAATGTAATTAGAGTCAATGGCGTAAAATTGTTTATATTGCGCATTGAAATGTTTTCGTCGCTTGGCTCTCTCTAACTCGTTCAGAATATTTTCATGAAACTGATTCGCGCGCGCGTTCGCGTCGAAAGAAAGAAAGAGAAAGAGAAAGATAAAGATAAAGAGAAAGAGAAAGCGAAAGCGTAAGCGATTGAGTAAACGCGCGCGCTTTCGCACGTGAGAGAAAGAGAGAGAGAGACAGAGAGAGAGAGAGAGACAGAGAGAGAGAGAGAGAGAGAGATACAAGCATAGTTTCTTAATTGACGCTGTAGATGGCGCGACGATAACTGACGTTAGTGGCGCCCCTATCGAGGAAAGGTATGTAACACGAAGAGTAGTCCACCAAGCATCGCCGTATGAATTTTTGATTTTTCCCTTGATTAGTAACGCTTCATCGAGGCATATAACCACGGTATATCGCGGGGGGTTGGTTACACACGCACGCACGGCTGGTAAAAAGAGACCGAAGCCGATTTTTCGGTCGGCCGGGAAGCCGACGTCACGACGGGAAAATATAATATCACCGATAGGAGATACGAACGGGAATAAAGTTATTAATTTTAATCGTAGAGAAATACGAGAGAGAGAGAGAGAGAGAGAGAGAGAGAGAGAGAGAGAGAGAGAAAGGAAAAAAAATATCTCGTTTTAAAGAGAGTCCTCTAGAAGAAAAGAAGAAGAAGAAGTAGAAGAAGTAGTAGTAGAGGAAGAAAAAGAAGAAGAAGAAGAGGTGGAGGAGGAGGAGGAGGAGGAGGTGGACGAAGAAGAAGAAGAAGAAGAACATAGACCGGGAGGAGGCGAACGAAACTGCCCCAGAGATTTCCAGGACCGACGCGTATATATTTACGGAAAATAAGGATCGTACGTATGACTCGATACTATTGTGATTCGTCTCTCTCCGCAACCCTTTAAGTTCGTTATCGTCGTCGTCGTCGTCATTGTCGTCATTGTCGTCATCGTCGTTGTCGTCGTCATCGCCGTCGCCGTCACCGTCGTCCCTTGAGATTGATACTTTTCGCACGTACATACATACATACATACACGATTTTACTCTCGCGACGAGGCGAGAGTACAATGTGTGTGCCCTATACCTCGTTCTCTCTCTCTCTCTCTCTCTCTCTCTCTCTCTTTCACTCTTTCTTACTCTTTGTTTATTACAGGGCTTTGTTTTTATTCTTCGACAACTTCGAAAGTTGATTGGAGGGGAAAAAAGGAGAAAAAATAATATATATATATATATATAATATCGTATACGGGTACTACTAGGATAAATATTCAAAGTAATACTCTTTGTCACGATTTTGTTTTTTCTTTTCTTTTCTTTCGAACGAGAGTAATATCTCTCTTTTTTTCCTCTCTTTCTTTTCTTCGAACGTTGATCCACGAAAGGTACCTCGCGATTTTTCTATGTTTTTCTCTCCCTTCTTTTTGAATTTTCTCCCCCCCCCCTCCCCCCTCTCGTTCCTTCGTCTTTTTTCTTTGTCAGATCGTATACAGCCGGATGAAACGAATAGTTTCCCGTGTAACCATGCACATAACGCGTTTTCAACGTGACAAGCTGTCAATGTGCTGCCACTGCTCTGCATTATTCCTCGTCGTTAATATTATTTCACTCAACAATTCGCACTTACGCTAAAAAGTATATCGATTTGCTTGTTGGTTACGCGTGACGATGAATCCTTATAATCATTGGAATTATTTGAGATTTCTTTCTTTTCTAATTTTTTATATAATCATCGACCGTTCCATGTAGTCAAGGTGATTGTTAAATAATCAGTTTCGAGACCACTTCGTTACGCGCTTACTCGTGCTTTTTTTCCTCACTTAGATACTCGTATAATGATTTATTATTTATTATAACTCCATAGGTATATAGTGTTAACTAACTCATTCTCTCTCTCTCTCTCTCTCTCTCTCTCTCTCTCTCTCTCTCTCTCTCTCTCTCTCTCTCTCTCTCTCTCTCTCTCTCTCTCTCTCTCTCTCTCTCTCTCTCCTTTTTTCTATTTTATATAAACGAGTTGGGGGAGGGAAAAAAGAATAAAAATAAGTTACCTTGCATGAATTATATTCTGTTTCAATTAATCGATGTTCATTGTATCGTCAGGATTTAAAGATTTCTCATTGACTCCGATGTCTTCGCTCTTTAAGAGAGGTTAACGTTTGCATTTTAAAAATATCTCTTATTTCATTATCTCATAGAATATTGTAAAATATGGCTGCGTTACCACGAAGAATTATCAAAGAGACTCAAAGATTAATGCAAGAACCAGTTCCTGGTATAAGCGCCGTTCCAGATGACACAAATGCTAGATATTTTCATGTCATTGTAACGGGACCTGAGGACTCGCCGTTTGAAGGTGGTTTATTTAAACTCGAGTTGTTCCTACCGGAAGATTATCCAATGTCTGCCCCTAAAGTGAGATTTATAACCAAAATTTATCATCCAAATATCGATAGGTAAGTATTATCAATTTATATCTGCACGTGATATTTTGCATTTTAGTTTCTTTTTTGTTTTATCAAGATTTGTCTTTATACAACGACTTTGAGAGAGTTGTATTTATATATTTAAAGATTCATTCGAATATAAAATATTATGCGGGTGGAAAGAAATACTTGGGGAAAAAAAAAAAAAGAAAAAGAAAACTTTCTTCTTGATGCATGATAAAAAATATATTAATTTACATTTGACTTTAGATTAGGCAGAATTTGTCTAGACATCTTAAAGGATAAGTGGAGCCCAGCTTTACAAATTAGAACGGTTCTTCTGTCAATACAAGCGCTTTTGAGTGCACCTAATCCAGATGATCCTTTGGCAAATGATGTAGCTGAACTTTGGAAAGTTAATGAAAGTGAAGCGATACGTAATGCCAAAGAATGGACCCGGAGATACGCAATGGACAACTGATCTCAGCTTTGTCAAATCATTCGCAACACAAAGCAACGTTACCCCTTTTGTCCCAGTTTATTCGTCACCTTACCCGCACTAGCTGCATATCCTGCACCTGTGTCCACGATTTTGCTATAAAACCAATAAAAGTTTTGTAAGAGTAAAAATAGAATGAAACTGTATTTTCTATATTGTGGGAAATACAAAAACGTCTTATTTAGATTTCTTTTTAAAAATTCATTTGGCAAACTCGTATGATTTCTTCCATTATAATACTATGTATTTACAAAAGTTTTCTTTAAGTAAAAAAAAAGAAAAGAAGAAGAAAACATTTAAAAATATATATATATATATATATATATATATATATATATTAATAGCACACGCTGTTTACTTCGGCGTGTAATTTTTGAATAAACTCGAGCAAGAAACAAGTATGCTATATTATACTAATTTACTAAATGATTATAAGATATTTTATGCAGTGTATAATTAACATGCATTATGGCTGATGGTTTTATTAAGCTACTAAAAAAAAAAAGTGCTAGAATCCATTAAGTTATATTATGCAATACATAATTCTTTATCAAATCCCTTTTCATTCTACTAACTAAATATCACCTGGGATTGTTATGTGGGTACATATATTTATGCATAATACAAGAAGATAAATATTATCCTTATTACTGTATTTAAAAACAATATTTATTTATCGATTAATCCATATAGAAATTTTTTAGGTAACAAAAACTACAAACTTCTGCAGAAATTAGCCTTTCTATAATGTAATTAATTATTCTACAAGTAATTGTTTATGACTGCAAAAAAATGGTATGAAAAAATTAATATAATTTAACATTATATATGAATGATCCAAAAGTTATATCTCTGAGAAAAATAAACAAAAAAAAATGCATTTTTTATTATTTGAGCTAAAATATCTTGGAATGCTAATTAATTGATTGTAGGTTGAAAATACCAAAAAAGAAAGGGGGACAAATTATTTTGTAATTTTGTTTTGAAACATGTTCAATTACGTTTGAATTAGAAAATAGACGACTGAAAATACGAGATAAATATTTTTATGTCTCACTAAAGGGCTTGCACTACCTCAATAGAAAATTGGGTTCGATGTAAAATTTGATTAGTATTGTGAGAAGAATATAATACTCTTAAAAGAGAGAGAAAATGAAAAAAAAAAAAACAAAATATATATTATTATGCAAATGAGCATATGAAGGATTCACGCGTAAACAAAATATTTTCGTCGGAAGATTGTATACAAATTTCTGTATACCAATTTAGCGTTTGTGTTCCACAAAAAAAAAGGAAAATAATAATAATACAATTTAAGCTTCTTAAAATGGCACTTGGGTCTGTATGTGTAAATTCAACTTCCAAATGGTTATATATAATTACTAAAATATATATATATATATATTTACTTTCGAGCAATATAGAGATTTCAATATTAAGAAAAAAATTGTGGTTTGATTAATTGAATATATAAATTGTAATAAGTTATGAAATAACCCATATCAATTGTGTAATGTTTCAAACACTTCCATGTCAGAAAATACAAGAATTTTGTATTAAAAAAAAAAAACCCCAAAAAAAGAAAGGAAGAAAAACAAAACAAAAAAGGTATATAATGTCTGCATGTGTTTAATTATCGAAAGCTAATATACTATTAAAACATTACGTATATATGGAAGCTTGATGATGCATTAAGAGAAATGTAATTTCAAATGATTATGCTAACCGAAATTGGCTGTTTTGTTCTATTAACAAAGTTATTTCTTTTATTAACACACTCTGCACGTATATGTATATTTTTCTTTTTTCTTTTTCCCTTTCAAACAAGAATAATCAATATTGACTGTGCATTAGCTTTTTATGTGTTTTATCATATCAGCAAATTTATAATAATAGTAATAATAATAATAATAATAATAATAATAATAATAAAATATTATTTAGTATTTTTAAAAATGATGACAAAAACTAGATTGATAGGAGGGGGTATCGAGAAATACTCACGAAGTAATTGTATACTTAAAAGTGCATTACTTTGGAAGTGGTAAATATCTTGAATATCTGAATATATATATGTGTGTATATACACATATATATATATATTATATTATATATTCAATTTAATTATAAAAAAGTAAAATAAAATAAAATAGTTCACATAATGTGTAGTGTCACGCGTGTGTGACATAATTGTTGATCCTTTTTGACCATGCGTACACGTAAAATCTATAAATAATTATTCTTTTATCAGGGTCAAGCCATATACACAAAATATCAGTTTCTATTGTGCATCGTCGCGAGTTGGCAAATTTATATTAAGAAAGCAAATGAATTAAAAATTAGTTGTAGAAAGAAAAAAATTATATATATATATATACGTTTGAAAATAAATACAACCGGTCACAATCGAATATGCTATTAGAAAAGAAAGAAAAAAATTTTGAAATAATTTTTAAAACGTGCAAAAATCCAAAAATTCTCGCTTAGCTTCGAGAAAAATTTCAATAATAATAATTTAATATGTGATTTATTTGATGATAGATAGTATTTGATGATAGATAGTTTATAAAAAGAAGAGAAAGGAAAAACAAAAGAAAAGTAAGAAGAAAATGAGAAGAGACATTACCACGAGGATGTTGAAGATAACGCAGAAATATAATGATTATTCCATGGTATTGTTTAAATAAATATGCATTATATTCCACGATGAATGAAGTGAACAAATTCGCGTGTTTATGCTACGTGACAAGCGATGAATAATTAAAGAAACGTATAATGGATGCATGTATATAGATAGATGTCTTGTGATCATCGTACTAATAAAAAAATATAGGTTGTTTAAATATACTGTTCTTCTCTCATATATATATACATATATCTATATGTATATGTATATGTATATATATAAAATTTTATATATAGCTAAAATAGTAAAATCAAAAATATAAAATAAGTATACTTACACGTGTTCGTAAATATATATATATATATTTACATATTTGAATATGCGGTAAGAAGATCAAAAAAAAAAAAGATAAAGAAAGCAAAATATTGGACAAACATTTTAGAAAGGTAAGAATATTTGATCAACATTAAATATTTGCTAATATAAATTATGTAAGCATTCGAAGAGGTTCCGTTTAGATATATATATATAGATATATATATATATATAGATCAAATGAGTTTCATAGTTAATTCTTATTAAAAATCAATGGTTTTTTTGTTTCTTTAAACAAAATTAATACCTTTTATAAAACATGACTGATTATTATTAGAATGCATAACACGAGAGATACATTGGACAAATGAGTTAATTAGAGTAAAAGGAGGGATGAACAATTTTATGCGGAGTTTATTGAATTTGAATTTGAATTTGAATTTGAATTTGAATTTGAATTTGAATGATGAAAACTGAATTTGTATAATTTTTCTTCCCACTAAATAAAATTTCTATACGTTTGTACGGTTAACGTGTTAATTCTCCAATTTCGCGAGAATGCTATATTTTCTTTTTTTTTTTTTTATTATTATTATTTTTTATTAATTGCATTTTTATAAAATGCATTTGTCCAACGTATTTCTATAAACATTCGTAATGGGCAACAGTTTGACTTTTGCATGAATAAATAAATAATGAATAATCTTTTTTTTTTTTGTTTTTTTTCTTCTCTTAAAAGTACGTGATGTATATATTATAAGAGTTGCAACTATTCCGTTGAAACTTCAAATCTTAAGGCATCTCACTGCAGGTCAGTGACACAGAAATACATGGATGCATTTTGAATTTGAATTCAAAATTACATTTTATTGTTACCTTAATACGGACTAGTATAGTAATTACCATATACACATTCAATATAGCTCACTTATAATTTTAACTTATTATACACTCGCAAACACACACATTGATAGAGAGATTAGTCATGATATTTTTTTTTCGTTTTCTTTTTTTTTTTTTTTTTTTTTTTTTAGTGTGTCTCTCATGACTAGTGAAAGCTACAGCGCAAGCTCTATGAATGTATAAGATATAATTATATTCTCATTTTCCCTTACGAACGGTTTTTTTATTTCGAATATTATTTCGGTAACGATTTTCCTCTGCAATTTTGAATCTGTTCTCCTCGTTACTGACATTGCACAATCATATCATTGTCACGTTGTCGAAAAATATAAACGCAATATTTTACAAAAGACTGGAAGTAATCTTTGGCTTACTATGGCATTATTAGACTTATCGCGTTAAAAATTATATTTATCTAGCAAAAGATATTTTCTAGCATTAATTTATATAATCGGAAAGATTCTTGAATTAATTTCAAATGTAATTATTCGATATCCCGTAACAGATTTATTTTTGTAGATTTATATCCTTGCGAATATATCTTAACAATCTTTTATTGTGACCATAACAAGCCATATTATCGTTATAACATAATATAATTCGAACTACTTAAATTAGAAATATAAAACAAAAATTATATATATATATATACATATATATATAATATATATATATTATATATATATATAAACGATACACGGAGATAATACATTTAATACATATTTTTAACAATAACCTACGTAATACTATACTTTAATAGTAATAGACAAAAGAGATGACCATGCAAGATCAGATGGACAGTTAATGTTAGATTTGCAGATGTGTTATTTAAAATGTGGCTAGACACATTCAGTCAGGGTGGCTTGCAATGGCTGAGTATTAATTTCATACATTTTTAGCGTAATGACTAGATAAGTTTTAGCCACCCAATCTAATAACATCTTGTTTGATCCCATATATCATATTCGTACCGTACTGTTGCTCACCAAATATATATGGATAAAAATTTCTATGCCAAAATTCATTGCCTTTTTAATTGGTTGTTACACACCGACACGATAAATCCAAAAATCTGGATATTTCTGCAAAGTATAATACTTTCTGCACATATTTTAAATATGATTTATTCATAAAGAATGAATGTGTGTAGTTTCTAATGATATAGATTTTTTCGTGATATGCAATTTATAATATGCTTTCTATATATTTTTTCAATTAATAGAATTATTGTACATAGGTCAGAACATCATTCATAGTCTATATATGTGTGTGTGTATATATATATATATTTCTTTTTATATATACGTGGAGGAAGGGGTATTGTGTTTTCATTGGAAAATTAATTCAAAGTATAAAGAAAAGTTTATCCACATGAGTTTTTACATTCTCATTTAAAAAATATGTATATGAACTTGTACCTGATAGTTCTTCCTCTGTCCATGTAAACTAAATTGAAGTTATAATATATATATATATATACATATATATATATATTACCTTTTTTCCCTTACAACTCATAAATTTAAACAACAACAAAACATTTATTTTGTACAGTTTATATATTCCTTTTTAGTCAATTATCTTTTCTCTTTTTGCTATGACTTATGTTGTAACCTATGCATTTACATGTATATTTACGTATGTCTTCCCTTCTTTATTTATTTATTCATTTATTTTAGTTTTATATATATTTCAATAAACATTTCCAACGTAATCATTCTCCCCAAAATTACTCTAATGCAATTTTAATTCTGTCTAATACGTCGACAATACCAAAGTAGTATCGCCTTCGACTCTTCCTTCAACTTTATATCTTTTTATATATTCTCTCATTATCTTTCGCAGAGAATTCTTACGTAAGAAATGTCGGGAAATAGTGGATTAGCTATTACTTTAATAATTTAATCAACAACTTTTGCCTCGAACAAAAAAAAAATAAATATGGAATGTTATTATCATTTATTAATTTATGAGAATTGCAAAAAAGCAATGAGAAAATAAATTTTCAACGTATTCGTTAAATTTGAATATTTTATTTATAAAATTACTAGTGAATAGAATTTTATAAATATAATAATCCAAATCGACCAACGAAATGATTACTTGCAGTTCAAATCACATGCACACAAAGTTCGACTTTAAAATGCTAATTACTTAATGTACTTTGGCATTGAAATTTTATCAAACACCAGGAATTCTAAAATTTGCACCGCCGCATATACTTCTTGGTAATTCTAAGCAGAATAGTTTAAAGGTGAGAAATTTTCAGCAAAAATAGATACAACTTAGATTGTTATAATACACAGTACTTATATAGAAGAGAGGTACCATTTCATTGATGGTATTAATTTTATTTAGCTTACATATAATGTGTGGAATGGATAATTTATCCTATATTGTTTTTTTTTCTTTTCTTTATATATATAGCATAGATTGCATCAGTCTGTATATTTTAGAACAATTTTATAATACACAGTGCTACAGTGACTCAAGTGTAATGGATTATACATTGCATACCAATGCATATTAAAGTTACACTAAGTGCGCACAACCAGCCACTAAAGATTCTCCAATAAGAATATCTAGAGGAAATTTTTTGCCTTAGGTGAGAATGTGTGAAGATTTATAAGTTTCAGTAAAATAAATTGTATCTCTCATAATATGATCACAAATATGGCAACGCTATAATATTTAGGAATTCTTCTGAATAACCAATTCATCATACGCCGACTAAAATAAAAGGCTTTACGCAAGCCTTATTGAAATCTGTCAGCTTAGCAGCTTTTACATCGTCATAGTATATAAATATTGTACGCAATTAGTTGTTTAAGTCATGTATATAATAATATTTTTTATGGCCAACCCTCGATTTCTTTTTTCTTCTTTTTCTTTTCTTTTTTTTTTTTTTTTTTACATATCTGCAGAAATCAAGGAAAATAATAACTCGGATTATTCTAACAAATATACATTTGCTAAATACAATTCTTTATCCATAAAATAATCTCATCGAAATGCAAACGTTATTTATATAATTATTTCGTATAATATTCCAATCAAATCAGCAGCCATCGAATATAACTTGTGCGACATGCATTTCGTGTCTGTTCTTCTGGGGGGCTATATGCGAATATAAGATCTTTAACTTGTACCTTTTTGTACATACATTTTTCATATTCATGCTTCGTCATTATCATATATATTCAACTTGTTACAATAGAATTACATATAATAGCCCTGTTGATGTCTGCATATATATTTATCGCATATCCTATACAAATGTCACCATCCAATAATATATAAAGAGGTAATAATAAAGCAGAGTGGCTTAAAAAAAAATAAAAAAAATAATAAGTTAAGGAATGAAAAGTACTTCAGGGACCTCCTTTTTTTGTTCTGTTTTGTTGACTCTTCTATATAATTACTATGACATATATGTACGACATATAGTTTTATATATATACATATACATATATGCATATATATATATAAAACTATGATGAGAGACATACATGTAAATACACGCATACATTCATATGCATATATAAACATATATGTATATATCACGAGACTTATGCATTGAAAATTCTATAATAGACAAATTGTAGTTTAGTACAAATTAATAAACTTGGACAATGTGCCTCAAGCATTGACGAGCTCAAGGATAAAAAAGATTAAATGAATGATTTAAGTTGAGTCTCCAAAAAGATGAGAAGAGACAACACGTTTTATAAATATTACTACGTCATTAGCTATAATATATTATACAGTCCAGCCCTGCTCTAAATATCAATAAAGAGCTTTGTGCTATTTATAATCATGTGCACTGCATCATCTGCATCGCCTAGCGTCTTTCTTGGCGCAAATAATGTGATCCTCTATGGCAATTGATATTAGAGATTAGTATCATTTTTTTCCTCTTTTTTTTTGTTACATAAAATAAAGCATATACATTTATATCAATTACAATGATTCGGATTAGCCTGAATGCTTTAGCATTTTCACTATACAGATGCACATGCACTGTAGATTTAATGTTAATCTTAAAATCGGTTTACATAATATGACTAAAGGATTTATCTCCTTAGTAATTTTTTTGTCTTTCCTTTTTGTACATTATACAAGATTGCTTTTATGTGGAAAGAGAAAATGACGGATATGAAAAGCAAGAGAAGTATATATTATTATTATTAATATTATTATTATTAATATTATTATTATTATTAATATTAATATTATTATTATTAATATTATTATTATTATTAATATTATTATTATTATTAATATTATTATTAATATTATTATTATTCCTTTTGCTCAAGAATTATTGCATCATATTCGTGTGAGTAGTTGCAACTCTTGCTTGAAGCTTTAGACACTAGGACGACCAACTCCTTCATGGGAATGCAATTTTTCAAGAGTGAATTTTTCAAAGGCATTTCAAAGGACTTGCCATAGAAAATCTCATTAATTTAATTTAGGTGTATATATATATATATATATATATATATATATATATATATATATATATATATATATTTTATATTAAAGGTAATCACAATAATTATATAAATTATGCTCGAGTAAATATTCAATAACGTTTCAGTAACCTACCTAGGTAGTCTTGGTTTACTAAGCAGGAGCGCGCTGGGTGATGTATGAATTGCTCCATTGGAATTGAAACACAAAGCAATTTTGCGTGAAATAATCTGTACAATAAAGTGTTAAATAGTTTGGTAGTGGATGGCGGATGTATTGTCTGTTCACTACGCATCAGCCAGGCAACCGAGAACGTTTATATGTACACTGGAGACTCCTGGCCAGTTAACAGCCTAAACATCGAAGTGGGCATTGTCTTCATCAGGATCTGAAACAGTGTGGATAATAACGTACGTAAATAATAAAACATAATTTCGTCTATTACGGATCCGTATTATATGTAATCATGAGATATTTTATATATATATATATATGTATATATATGTATATGTAATCCCTTCGGTTCATACTTACTTCACCGACAGATGTGGCAAGAAGGTTAACAATCTTTTCATGCGGTACAGCGACAACACTCTGATTGTTAATTTCGATTATTCTATGACCTACTCTTACTCCCCCTCTTTCTGCGATACCACCTCTTAACAAACTGCATATAACCCCATTCTGTACACTAAATCCTAACTGATACTTGGTATCGGGTCTCTTGATTTTCACTTCGACAACGGGTGCACATGGTACGACAGTTAACTTTACGACCGTTTGATTTTTCGAGTTCTTTATGTACGTCTGACATGTTGACAGTGGTAAGCCAACCAACGACACGCCATTAATTGCTATTATTTGATCGCCAATATTCAATTGCCCGCAACGAGCAGCAGCACCAGCCGGTGCAAGATTAGCTATAACTACAGTTGGCAGCATAGAGCCCCATCCGGATTCAACTATTACTACACCAAGGATTTCACCTTTTGCTTTCGGTACGACCACCTGAACAACAAATTAATTATATTTTCTTTAAAATAAAACAATTCTCTTTTTTCTTCTATCTCTTTCCTTTTTAACAAATTACAAGAGGAATAACTTGTATAAACGTAAAAGAACTCCATCGATTACCTCTTTCTGCATTTCCTTTTTCGCAAACATTTGCAACTCATCACCGAATATCTCCTGGGAATTAAGTACCTCTTGATAATCCATTTCTTTGACAAAACTATGATCTTCTATTCCGTTTGCCTTTAGGAACTCCATGTATGCTACTTGAAATGCTTGTCCGATACTTTGTGCAATAAACTGAGCTTCTTCACTCTCAAAAACGTGACAGATCATTTTAGGAGTCCTGTTTATCTTGGGTGCTTCCTCCATCTCGTGCGGTACGAATCGTCTTCGGGCCATTAGAACGACCAAGTCACCGATATCCGCTATGTAAGATATCGTTCTTAAAGCATGGTCCATCATAATTTCTTTCAGATCTGTGTTAAGGACCATAATTTTCTCTGTTGAAATAAATAAGTCGACTTCGGTACTGGGTTGGGTTTCTCCGTCCGGTGCCTAAATAAAATCGGAAACATTTTTTTTTTTTTATAAAAAACAAATATTTTCTTAAGAACGTATGTATATATCCCTTGTAAAATGTACGTACCAGTGCCTATCGCAAGAAGCAGCATGTTAAATAAAATAAAAAAAAAAAAAAAAAAGAGAAAAACAATAATTGATTATTAACATTTTTTATAAAAGGGACACTGTCGAATGAAAAATATTATATACATTCCAATGCACGTTATTATCAGGCACCGATTTAAAGCGAATAACGCATACAGTTGATATTTAATGTATATAGTATCATTTGCTAAGATCCCACATAAACCTGAGAGTTTAAATGTGTACTTTTTTAATCGGATTATCTTAAAATTCAATGTAACGCTCCATTTATTGGTTGGTAAGAATCGAAGAGAGTATATATATATGAAGGGAATATATATCGCATACTGATTGATATCATATTTCATAGGGAAAGATCAAACTAAGGAAACATCCTTCCAAAAAGATAATTAATACGAACAGAGAGAGGTAGTACATTTGGGTAAGGCGGACCTTTATTTTAGTCACAGCCTCTTCCACCATGTGATTCTTAAGGCGCTTACGCCGTTTACGTCCCCCTTCCTCTTCCACCTCCACCGACCCAAGAAATTGTAGTCTGAAAACGGTTGTGGGGCCCAAGGAGCCACTGATCGGGGCCAGTTTTGGTTGGGCAGCTATTGTGTGTGTCTCGGACTGGCCCCCACCAGAAGCACACCCTATTAGTTCTTCGCTTGAGTCACATTCGTCTTCCTCTAGGCTTCCTTGTGAAGTAATGCTGCAGCGGCCGTAACCATGCTGCCCCCCATAGTTTAAGAGCGTAGCCTGCATTGGCACTGGCCCATCCTTCCGTTACGCGCACGCCAAACAAACAAACAAACAGAGGCTCTGCTAGTCACATTGCCACGCATCACCAACAAAACAAGGCAAAAGAGCCAAAGTTATTGGAATCTGAGTTGCTGTTTACATCTCTATTTATAATAATAATTTATATATATATATATATATATATATATATATATATACTCTGTATACTTGTGCAAGATTTTAAATATCTTTAATACATTTAAATTAAAAGGGCTTTTCATATAAGCATGCGTACATTAAACCGTCTTTCTAACAATTATCAAACCAGGTTTATGTATTATTAACTATTGATACAGAAATATAAATGCTTGATGTTGATATTATGAATAATGGAACATGTATATATATATATATACTGATGTATATGTATGTATGTATGTATGTATGTGCTAAAATTTTCATGAATGATTAACAATTAGCAACCCAGAATTCCAAATATTAGGGTTTGGTAATGTCAATAAGCAATGTGGATTCTATAATTATTCAACATAAAGAGTTATCATTACGTTTTACGATGAATAATTAAAGAATAAAAGCAATCGAGGATATGATATTATATTATATGTAATGAAATCTAATATTAGCATTATAGAAATGTATATATATTATGATGTAAATTACTCATTAATAAATTGACCAATAAATTAGTTTGGATTACGAGCAGGGATATAATATCAATTTATAAATCCTTCCATCGAGCCAGAAACAAATTCAAGGGGGTTACAGATAAATATTTCTTCAAATAGTTTTGTAAGAGTACGAATGTATACAAGAGAATTGATAATTATTGACACTTGAGATATCTTGTTTGTTCTTTGTTATATTTAAAATCATTGTAAATAAACACCATATGGGATTTTTTAAACCTGTATAATTCTCTCTCTCTCTCTCTCTCTCTCTCTCACCCGCTCTCCCACTCTTTCTTTCTCATGCAAGTTTTATTGAAGAAGTATTTCAATAAAATCCAAAATAAAGAAGATATTTCAAGTGACAAAAATTATAGATCCACCATGTACGAAAGTTATAGTCTAATCAGGAGTGCAAGCTACCAAGTGGCTACTGATTATAATACAACTAACGAGAAGCAAACAATACAGTCTAACTATTTAACATAAACGGAGCAATCTAAATACTCAAAAAAATAAGAAAAATGCAAAAGAGTGAGCTACTTTAACTTATAACAAAAAATATATATATATATATTTATATATAATCTACGTACTATTAAATTATATAGAATAAAAATTAATTTATTTTACATTTTGCCTAATATAATAATACTTTGGATGTAATACAATTCCTTTTTCTTTTTAAAAGAGCAGTAATCACCTGCTTTAATCACTGCTGTAGCATGAAAAATACAAAGTAATAAAGTACGCATCATGTATGCAAAAGTTTTGTGAAGAAACATATTTTGTGCATAAAGCATACTTTATTATATGCATAACATATAGGGGGGAAAAAAAAAGAAAAAAAAAAGAAACGAATATAGAACAAGCAAATATAGAAAGATATCCGCAGAGAGACCGACAAACAGACACATCAAGTTATACACCGAGAAGATGACAGTGTTCGGTGGTCAGGTGGTGGTGTTGGTGATGTGAGGAAGGGGGCGCTACACTGAAACATTCAGGCCTCTTTGCACACTGGCCATTTCACAATTATTAAGATTATTCATATAAAATAGATATCGTATACGCATAAGTATACATATGTAAGTATACATAACAGCCAACATCTGGACGTATGTAGTTGTTTCTGAATTATTTACTTTATATCTTCAATAAAGTTATAAAGTTATTCTCATTTTTATAATAAAGAATTATTTATTTTAATAAGAATAACAATAATATCGTTCAATCATTTAATGATTTGTTTAATTTATTGTACAATTTTCATATACATTCGAAAGTCAATTGTCCAAACATTGACTCTTAATTTTCAAAGAACCTAAGAGTAGAAGGAAAGATTTTACTGTAAGATACTTTACTACATTTACATATATATAATTTCTTTTAAATATAAGCTATGTCAGTATATGTGCATCGTTTCCTTAATAAAAGAAATATACCTTGAATAATTATCAAGGTGTTAGTGATGGAAAAGAGTATAGAGATAGAATGTATGTACGTGAACAAATTCTATGTATTAAAATATTTTGGCATATATAAACTATGGCAGTGCACATAATGCAACACTGAGCCACACTTATTTTCACAATATTCTTTCCTGCAAAAAACTCTCAGGTTTAACTACCTAAAGACTCAGTATTTTAACCATTTGAGGTAAATATTTTTATATATCTATTGGCATACTTAAGAATAAAAGCAAAATATTGTTAAGAGCATTTAATATGAAAATAAAAAAAAAAAAAGAAAGAAAATTTGTTTTTCTTACAGTAAGCTTATTACAATATATTATAACAGTAGGGAAAGCCTGGCCTAACTGTATTTAAAAGACCATTTCTCTGAAAAATCCTCAAAAAGTTAAAAGTATTAACACTGAGGTACATTATTACAGTTAAAAATATTGCACTGTTGTTGATCATAAATTAAGTTGCAAATTAAATCTTATAAAGCATTCAGAGCATGCTGCTATAATTTTAGATCGTCATAATTCATTGTGTAACACTAATGGCAATCCTAATATATGTATATGTATATTTTTTATACTGTCTATAACAATTATGCTATTATACTTATTCTTATATTTCCAATACACTTTACACAGTTTGGATTCCTATAGTATTTTTATTATTTTATTTAACTATGCGGACAGTTAATTTAAGGAATTAAAAATGGTCCTTTAAGAGATATAGTATGAATAATTTCATAATATTATTAATCTATTATTAAATAATTTCATTTCTATTATAATACTTTGCATTGGGAATATAAATTCAATCAAATTAATTATTATTTGATATCAAAGACCTTTAATGCATATGTGATATGTATTAATGCATATATCGATATACACATACCTTTATTCGAGAAACAGCTTCTTCCGCTTGACACATTCTGGTCGACTTTGTTGGTTGACCCTCGCATACTAATTGTGTAGATCCTAAGTATCTTGCTCTGAACAATACACCTTCGATCAATACTGAAGGATCGTCCAATAATGCTGAAATTTCCACAGAAATGCACCATTTAGAATTTACACTATATTTTTCATTAAGTTTTGTGCTAGAACTTGCACTACACAATCTACCAAATGCAACTAAATATTCATCGGACCAATGGGCTAGTTTGAATGACGGTAATAATCTACTATCTGATAAAATACCCATTTGATCAAAATTGTTTATTAAATCCATTTAAATAATCTTAGTATTATGTTATGAATTGAAGCAATGGAAATGTGTATTTTATACATATTTTAAATAAGAATCTTTACATTTCCACAAATGTAATTTTCTTAACTACAGATTATTAAATGGTAGGTGTATGAAATAAATATATCATGGAATATGATCTGCTTATCAATTGATGAAATATCTTATCAAAGATTTTGTAAATATGTTTTAGATTATCCAAAATATATGGCTACTCTCATAATAAAAGATGTCTAACACATTTGAAACAATATTGATAATTCGATTGACATTTATCTTCTTTAATAAATATGATTTGCTCATCGAAATAACAAAAAGTACATATGTATGTATATATGTTAGTTAAATAAAAAGTATTTAATAAAAGAATATATCTTGAAACACATACCATATGTGCCATGATGAATGGATGAAAAGTACATCAATTATATACATTTCAATAAGCAGCAATTAAAGAAACAAAAATATATATCATTAACATATTTTGTTGGGTCAAAATGTTATATTTTCATATAAATGAGGAATTATCGAAATATGCAATATTACCTTCTTTATTTCGGCTCTTCTTCTTTCCCTCTTTATCCTGTAAAATATAAATTATACAATGCACATAATAATCATTCAAGGAATATTATTAAAACATGTTGAAATCTATATTTAACTATAATACTCACACAATATAAAATCATCTAAAGCTTTTATTATAAATGCCGATCATGCAATGTTTGCAATTAAATAAAAAAAAAAAAAAAATTATTGTAACGTCGTATAATTAAAAGTATTACAAATATTTTTCAATCAAGAGCTATTGTAATAAAAGATTTTTTTGTTTTCATAGATTATTGAAATATTTTCCTAACAAGCAAACAGAAGGAAGAAAGAAAAAAAAATAAAACAAAAGGCAACAACAACCAAAAAAGAAACTCCGTCTTTGTAAAAGATTCATAAAATAATCTCTTAATCTTGGTATATATAATACTCTAAAACTTTCTAATAAAATAAATGAAATGATCTTCTGATAACGATTACACTTATATTTACAATCACAACACACAAGCAAGCTCCTAGCTAGAAACATGATTTATACACGGCATTCCTCAAATAGATAAGACATGTACTGATAAAAAGAGACAAAAAAAAAAAGAAGAAGAGGAAGAAAGAGGAAAAAAGAATAAGCTTATTGTAAGCAAGAGCAATAAGGAAATATAAATTATGGAGAAGTTTGATTCGCATTGAAATTAATAGGAAATTTTAACTATCAGGCATAGATATATATATATATATATATAATATATAATATTGTATATAATAAAGACAGAGTATATATATATATATATATATATATATATATATATATATATATATCAAAAGAGATCTAGTTATCTGTAACATTATGACAGATCATGCATCAACAAGTGCTATCTTATCACTGCCCATTAAATGGTACCATTCACTACAATATCTAAAATAGACCCAAGTGTGTGAGAGAGCAGAGAAAGAGAGAGAGAGAGAGAGAGAGAGAGAGAGAGAGAGAGAGAGAGAGAGAGAGAGAGAGAGAGAGAGAGAGAGAGAGAGAGAGAGAGAGAGCAGAGAGAGCATTGTAAGGGCACCTTTTTCACCTTGTTGCTGGATTCCTTCAGACTCTGGGGAGACGAGGGAGAATTTTTGACTGGGGTCTTCGGTGGGCTTGTTGCAGGTTGCGTAGGGGTAGTTACTTCGCGTTCAGAGGGTGATGATTGAATAACAGATACTACAGGAGGTGGAGAAATGGAAGTAGACGTAGATGGCAAAGGTTCGGCGGACGGTGCTAGCGTTTCTATTGGAGTAACACTCAAGGTTTTAGGAGGGGTTTGCTTAGGAGTTGCGATTTTTGCGCTCATTGGCGGTAACATTGTCCTAGTCTTAGGCTTCCGCCACCCCTGCATAATACCAAGACGACATTAATAGGACACCCCGATAACCCTCTTCTTCTAGTCAAATCGCAAATTTAAGGAAATAATTATATATAACAAGTTTTCAATCAATTAATATCAACGTGTGTTAGTTAATAATGGATTGATTGTGCATTCACAAAAAAAAAAAAAAAAAAAAAAAAAAAAAGAAAAAAGTAATATATATATGTATATATTTGTCACGAATATATATTTTTATCATTGTTAATTTGTATGCGAGCATATAAAATTACGTAAAAACGAAAAGAAAATAAATAAATAAATAAAAATTAGATCCCTTACTTTGTCGTCATAAAATCCTTGATCGTCAGTTCTTTGTTGTCCTAACAATCGATCGGTCTCAAGATCGGTGTCCGCTTCCTCTTCGTCCGGACCTTCCTCAATTTCTACGTCAGCTTCGTCACCGGCCCGTCGAGCCTCCGAATCCTCGCTGTTACTTTCCATACATATTCTCCGCCTGGGATCCAATATACTACATCTTAGTTAGATGCACTCGCACGAAAAGCGAAGATCGTACGCAATGGGTATTCCAATTGGTATATAATATAAACCAATGCAAATATATCCGTAGAAAAAAAAAAAAAAAAAAGAAATTCAAATCCTACGAGAGAAAACCGACTCACCTCGCGCGATTGGAATACCCTCTTGCAAAAGAGAAACGAAAAAAAAAAAAAAAAGAAATAAGAAAAAAGATAGATATTAGAAATACCTTGGTATCCAAATAGGACTAACGCTTGGTTCCGGTGGTTCTTCGGACGGCGATTTGACGGGTAGAGTTTTCGTTCTTTGCAATGCCATTCTAATATCTTTAATAGCCGCCTCTACCTCACCGCCTATTTCCACATTGACGCTTTGTCTACCTTGAGGCGCGGGCGGCGGTGGTGTACCCAAGGGATCTAATCCGTCTAGTTGCAACTCATTCGTGTTCTCGTATGAGTTTTCCTTTTTTGCAATAAACAAATCGGGTGACGACGTTTTCAACGTATGCAATATATCCTTCGTGACATTTAAACTCACATCCTTGACCACCGGCTCATTTTCATTTCCCAACATGTCATTGCGCGTCCTCTGTATTATCTCTTTCTCTATTTCGTTTATTTGACGTTTCATAAGCATAACCGTGGGATTGTTGTTATCCGTGTCGCTTGCGTGACCGCTTGATAAACCGTCCTCCAATACCGGCATACTCGTATAGATTCTAAGGGAATCCGAGTTATTTCCCAAATCGCCAACCGAACCGAGCAAACCACTCGCCGGCATTAATTCATTGTCCATCATCATCAGTGAAACCTCGCTATCTAAATCCCCGCAATTGCTGTCGCAGTCGGTTGTTTCAGGGCTCAATGTAAAATTACGCGAGTGGCCAACCTGTAAGCCAACTTCCGTCTCTCCAAGATCCTCGCTACTTCCAGTGCCCACTGAGAGATCCAAAAAATTGTTTTCATGTTCGCCAGTCTAGAAAAAAAAAAAAACAAAGAAATGAAGAAATAAAATAAAAAGAAAATAAAAAAAAAAAGAATATAAATAAAATACAGTTATTCGTTAAAAATTAGGGTACGTTTAAAATGTGTAAATACTTAATGCGAGTATTTCACAATCGAAATTATCGATATATATATATATATTCATTATATATATAAAGAGTATACAGAAATAGTACGATTATAAATACAGTCTCGCTTTCAGCTTGTTGAACATTAAATCAAATGTACAAATTAAACGTATAAATTACTTTTATATATATATATGTGTGTGTGTGTGTGTGTGTAAAAGAATATCATAACTGGTATAATCCACTGTAAATTAATGTCAATTTACTAATGTAAATATTGATACCAATATTCGTGTAACGTTATGGAACTATATAGAATCTTTTTTTTTCTTTTTTTTTTTTTTTTTATATATATATAAATAAATGCAGTATTTACATTTTGAGGAAAATCAGGCCTCTGCTTTTTCGGCGATTCGTGTACCATAACCTCCTCGGTTGGGGGTGGACCACTAGCTAAACGCTGACCTACATACGCATTTCCTCCTTGTCTTCGCAGTTCATAATCCAAGTCCTTGTAAAGTTATTAAAAATAATTCTAATTGATATTCCGTATAAATATGGAATAAAAATTTATCTAAGCGTAGTTTAGGTATGAAATATATTGATATAATTTTTCGATATATATATATTATAATATAAATAAAATACTCACTTGGAATGGAAACGATTCAATGCTATTTTCTTTCTCTTTGGATGGAGGTGGACATTTGAAGAATTCCTCTAATACTTTTCGAGTTTCAGAAAATTCGTATAAGTAATCAAAGGTACTACCACCTGGTGATACAAGACTACTTATATTGTCGATAGGTAAAGCTGGTGGTTTCAATGAATCTTCTTCTTCTTCTTCTTCGTCCTCGATTTTAGGAGACGACGGTGAAACATTTATCGATTGATCTTCCGCGTGAGCGATGGTCGATTCTATCACAGGTTTTTCTACAATAATTTCAGCAGAGGTATCCTCCTTCTTCAATAAATGAATTACATGAAGATATTAGTTATTAAGCTTATAAAAAAAAATATAACGAAAAATTATTCGTTCATTGATATACACCTCTTTATGATTGGGCGTTGTCGGTAATACTCTTTGCGGAAAGCCAGGTCTTGGCGTCATGTATACAGAAGGCGATGACAACAAGCTGGGAAGTTGTGGATTTTCACGGACCCCATAACGTCTTGGACTTCCTGAATACTGTGCGATTGGTAGTTCTCCTATTACTCTTGCCACTTTATGATTACGCTCTGGCGAAGGCGAATCTATTTCGCAATCACTTGCCGTTGTTATGACCTGCAAACAGGACAATTAGTTTTTATTTAAATATGGAAATATTACTTGAATTACATCGAAAACGATACCTTGAAGAATTCAGATGTATTGTGGTGATATGCTGTTGTAGGGCTTGGAGTACTACCAACGCTGGAACTCGGTGGTTCAGGAGGAATACGACCTCTCTGTGGGTCTTCCGTTTCCAAATCTATATTTGTTGTGGTAACTTGAGTCGTATTATTTGACGCTAAATCCAAACGCAGGCCTTGCCAATTGTCATCTATATCATCAAACACCACCACTTCACCGTCACTAACAATGGCCATACTTCTTGCTGGTGTAGTGTGGTTTGACTGATAATCTACGCAGTTCTTTGGTAATCCATAATCCAGATCAGTAATACTTTTAGGTACACTGTATTCTACATTATTGCTATTTAAAATCGAATCATAATTAATAATACAATTGCTACGATTGCTTTTAGGAGAATCGTAATCAAGGATAGACTTAGTAGGATTACGTCGTACTGAGTGCACCTCAGATGAGAATACAGTTTCTGTAACCTCTCGATTGGTACGTTGTTTCCTTGTTTCACCACATCTATAAAACGGTGGGATATAATAAAACAGTGAAATAATATACGCCACTGAACTTCTGGACATGGATGGAACAACGCCAAAAAAAAAATAAGAAAAAAAAAAGAAAAATATTTACCGGCTTCGTAATTCCCAAATAGTTTGTGTGCTCGGTGACTTATTATTTTTCTTAATGGATAACTTGTTGTCCGCTTGAGTATCTTCGTTATTTAATGAATTGGAAGCAGCGTGAAAGCGAGATTTCCTTGCTGCTACTTTTCCTCGGCTTTGGGAAAAAACTTCTCGACCACCGGCAATTTCTATGATTCTAAAGAAAAATAAATATAATAATTAATCCCATCCGCATTCAATAATTTATAATATACGATCTTTGTATTTATGTCGAAAGTACTTTGATTGAAAATATTTCTGTATATATATGTGATATTTATATGTATGATATGTATATACATTAATACAATTATTTTATGAAATTCAATATGTTGCAATATAAATTATTTACTACCATATACGATACACAATAATAATTCGTACGTAGTCGTCATAAAGCACGGATAATGTCATTTCTATAAACAAAACATCGATGATTCAAATGTCAGAGAAACTAACCGCAAAACGTCACATCAAATATAAGCGTTTTACATTCCCCTTTGTTAGAGCATATTATTTCTCTCTCTCACTCTCTCTCTCTCCCCCCCTCTCTCTCTCTCTCTCTCAACATCTGTATTCATAAAAGTAAAATGTTTATGCATTTTGTGAACGAAACCATAAGGATCTTTTTCGTTTTATCATCATTTGGATCGAATAATTTTTTAAGAAAAAAGAAAATGAAGAAGGAATGAAAAAAAAAGAAAGAAAGAAAGAAAGAAAAAAAGATGAAAAAATATATCTATCAATATATATATATACATACATACATACATATATATATATATATATATACACATATAAACATCATAATAAATCACCGATGAGAGCTAATTACGAAGAGTAAATCTTTTGCCCAGAAAAATATCCGTTTTTGATGTTTAATCAAAATGATTCTTACAGCGTCCACTTGGTCGCGCTCCCGTCGCGATCTCGATAGGAGAAAAACACTTTTTTTAATCCAACGTTTTTATCGCGCTAGAAAGGAAAAGTTAGAAACGCCGCAGTAATCCTAATCGAGGCGTTACAAAATATTTTTCTAAACCGTTTGAACAACTTGCCCTTGCGAAAAAGGAAATAAAGGAGAACGTAATGGAAGCGAAATAAAAAAATAAAATAAAATAAAATAAACAAAAAAGATCTATATATACAATCGACATACATTGGTTTTTCTTGAAATAGTTCGAACCGTTTCTTTTTTTTTACGTACGTAGGTGCGATCGATTAAACGAGTTATGTATATCGTACAGTAACAAGGGTAAATCGGTAAAATTTTAAACGAATATTTCAGTTTGAATATCGCTATTGTATCGAATGTAGAACCAAATCGAAAGTAACATTGAATGTGTACACACACACATATATCACTGGCTTATTACCATTGACGACGGTGCTCGAAATATAAATATGAAATTGAAATAATACATAATATAGTATTTCCGTTAATTAAAATCACAAGAGAATGTGCATTTAACGAACTACGTGTAATATATAAATTACATTCGAAACACGAAAAAACCTATAAGGACACGCGAACGAGTAGGTTTACCGTTGAACGGTTTAACGTAATGAAAGAAAGAACAAAACAAAATAGTTCGAGGAAAGAAAAAAAAGTTACAGAAGAAAGGAGTGTACAGGGGGAGGAGAAGGGGGAGAAGGAGGAGGAGGTAAGAGAAAAGAGAAAAAGAAAGAATTAAATCGTACCTGGGTAAAACCGACAAAGAAGACGGGCGGCGCGCGTTGAGTGTAAATTAAAAGCGAGATGTGCCTTGAAAAATCTGTTTAAGCTCTACGTTCTCTCTCTCTCTCTCTCTCTCTCTCTCTCTCTCTCTCTGTTTTAGACAGGCCTGCGCTAATTACAAAGAAAGTTACTGCGAATTTGTGATAAGCGTTTATAAAACATACCACCGACGCACTGTAACACAACAGAGAAAGAGAGAGAGAGAGAGAGAGAGAGAGAGAGAGAGAGAGAGAGAGAGAGAGAGAAAGGAGAGAGAAACAACGCCACGTTACCACCTTTTTCTTATTTTTTTTTTCTCTCTCTCTCTCTCCGTTTTCTTTTTGTTAATCTTCCTTTCTTTCATTTTCTTTCACGTTTTTAATATTACAACTCGGCCAAGAAAAAAAGACGATACCTAAAACAGCTTTTTCTTTCTCTTTTCTTTTCTTTCTTTCTTTTTTTTTCCTTGCTGACGCGTATCTCGCATAATTTTCAAATTGACCGAACTTTAATTATACAAACGTCGCTTGTGTGGATGGTACGACCGATTGCATCCACTTTAAAATTCACGAGCCGTCGATAATAACGGGATAACACAACAAGCGTGCCGCGCGCTCGGTAAACCGCAATCAGTTAATTATACTTTAAAGGAGAATCAAAACTTCTTCGCTATCTTGACTGCACGAAACGCACAAGTGACAACATTACTAATCAACGTTAGAACCACGTCGTTAAAAAAGAAAAGAATAGGAAAAAGAAACACGACGAAGTTTGAAATTTCGCGCTATTCGCTGATTCGAAACATTGGTTGTTTTTCTTTTCTTTTTTTTTTTTTTTTTTTTTATATCTTTTCCGTCAATTTCGTTTTCCTTTTCATTTCTTTTTTTTCCTCGCACGAACGAACATCGACATAAAGAACGACGACGACGACGACGACGACGACGATGAACGATTCCTTGGGCTCGGCTCATTTTTCTTTTTAAGGTTAAGTACAGAACGTTCGAAAAGTTTCGACCTCCTTTCAAGGCGTAAAGTAACGCATACAACAAAATGGCGTCGGGACTTTGGCGCCAATTACGAATAGCATTTTTTCTTCTTGTCTTATCGTCCGTTACGCGCGTATAAAGTTTCTCAAACGTTTCGAACAAAACCGTACCCGCTTCTTTGATTACACAAGAAGACGTACATTCCTAGTAAAAAAAATTATACGAGCTATCAAATTTCTTCGAAAGTTTATATACCCCGGGATCTCCCACCGTGCCCCTTTTTTTTTCTTTTTCGTTATGTACGCTCACGCGCGTCTTGCTTACGTCTCATTCTCTCTCTCTCTCTCTCTCTCTCTCTTATCGTTCCCTTTGTAATGTACGCAAAAATATGTGTTTACACGAAAGAGAGGATATATCAGAAGATATTATATTTCGCAAGAGAGAGATGATAGTGAGAGAAGAAAACGAAATATATATATACATATTTAATTTATAAATATATAAATATATAAATATATATATATATATATATATATATATATATATAAAATAATTATTAGGTTGTCAAAGATGAAATTTATAATTAATAATGCCTAATTGCCTTTTTCGTCCTAAAATATATATATGTATACATATTTAATTTATAAATATATATATATATATATATATATATATATAAAATAATTATTAGGTCGTCAAGGATGAAATTTATAGTTAATAACGCCCAATTGCCTATCTCATCCCTACGAGTTTCATCCTTGACGACCCAATACATTATTATATTATTAATCATTATTTAATACACGAGAAAATGAGTGAGCTAGCTAGCGAGCGAGCGAGCGAGCGAGTGTGAAAAAGAGAAAAAGAGAGAATATTACCTGGAGTCTCGTAATTTGTAGCTGCGGTCTCCCTTGGCGGATGTCAAAATGTAAACGGGACTCTCCTCGGGTCCGCTGTCCTCTTGTTGCGATTGAGTCTGATGATCGCTACCGGCGAGGCTGCCATATTGCGGGGCATCCTCGCTCCGTCCCGACGCCGAGGACGAGCTCGAGGATAATGGCTTCTTCGTAGACGTACCGATCGGCAATTGGCCCTCGGCACCATAACCGGCCACCACGCTCGTCGCCGTCCTATGGGACAGCGAAGCTGATTTTTTTCTGCCATTCGCTCGTTTCCTATACCTACGAGAACGTAACTTCGAACTCTTAAAGACGATCGATCACTAATCGTTCGTAACGATCTGATTTATTTTAGCCTGACCAACAACAATACAAAACCACCACAACACAACACACATAAAGCGTATCTTTCTTTCTTTTCTTTTTCATTTATTTCTTTATTTCTTTTTATTCTTTCTTATTTTTCCGAACGACACCACAATATTATGACGATTACTGTGAAGAAAAAAAAGTAAATAAATAATACATTCGGATACATTTTAAGAGAGGTTATGGAACACGATCAGTAGCAACCCTTCCACTCCCTACAATCCTCTTTTCCTTGCTTCTTTTTTATTATTATTTCTATTCTTTTCTTCTCTTCTCTTTCTTTCTTTTTTCCCCTCTCCCTCCCTCTCTCTCTCTCTCTCGTTTATTTTTTTTACTGTTTAATTACTACACTCGACAAACTTTCTTCAATCGTCGTAAAGGAAGTGCTTTTAACGAGCAACAACACCAATTGCCAATTTACTGCGTCGATAATGGAGGAGGAGGGGAGAGAGAAGAGGGCGGCGGGTGGGTTTAGCGGAGGGGAGGGGAGGGGAGGGGAGCTATTATCGGTACACGTGCCACCGCAATCGAACGTGAGAATAACGCGCATTCGACATAGTACCACCCGCGCGTTTGTAATACGGAGAGAGAGAGAGAGAGAGAGAGAGAAACAGAGAGAGAAAGAAAAAACCATTACGTGCTCTTTTATAAAAATCGATTCTGAGATTTAATATTATTTTTCCCCTCCCTCCCTCCCTCCCACCCTGCCACCCTTTTTCCTTCTCCCTCCTCCTTCTCTTTTTCTCCCCTCTCTCTTTTTTTCACTCCAATAAAAATATTACGCGTCGTCCCTTCTGGGTAGTTCTTCACCTTTCGTTAGATTTGCAAATCCAGAAGTAAAGCGAAAACTGATTAATAACCTGACTAATCTGAAAAAAAAAAAAAAACAAAAAGAAAAAAAAAAGAAAGAAAGGAAGGAAAAGAGTTCTACGCGATAGAGATAATCGGACTAAATTTAGCCAGTATTATCTTCTCCGGTTGTTTGTCGTTCCTCTAATCTCGTTTATTTATCCGATACGAGAGAGACCCCGCGAAACGTTTTACGACGTATGTATGTATTTTAAAATCAATTCAGGGACGTACAGGTTTAGGGCTTAATAAAAAAAATTGCGATTAATATATATATATATATATATATATATATATATATATATATATATATATTTCTTTCGAGACGTTCTTTCGAGACGTTCTTTCACATCGATTTTTTTCCCTTTTTCTTTAAGTTCGTAAGATCGTCGAGCTCGTGTGCGAAAACTACGAGTTTAACTAAAACGATATATATATGAGAAAAACAAAAAAGAAAAGAAGAAAGGTCCGGGGAAAAAAGGAGAGAGATTTTTCGAAATCGCTTCGAAAATTTTGGCCAACCCTGTATGAACGCACGTTATACAAGTGAGTACTTATGTACATATGTCCTCTTTTGGTGATAACAAATTACACGTATATATATATATATATATATATATATATATATATATCGAAATTATACGCGTAACTGTTGGTTATATAATTAAACCTACGCGTTAATATCGCGTTAATCATTAACTACGCGACTACACGTTCGTTTAATAATTATTTAAAGTTACGATTGATTGAAATTAATTGCGATTGATTTGAAAGAAATAAAGAAAAAAAAAAAGAAAAAATACAGAATGTTCAACAAAGGGAAATTAAAAATCAATGATTCCATTCCTCTTTTTTTATTACGAAATATATTTGACGCGTACGAATTACGAAACTTGTTTTCTTCTCTTTTTGCTCTTAACAAACAAGACATTCGATTGTTGGCCCATTATTTGTGAAACGAGCTATGTATAAAAACGCGCGCACATACTACTACAAGGAGGAGAACTTGCACGTCTTTATCCTTAAACAAAAGAGAGAGAGAGAGAGAGAGGGAGAGAAAATCATGCAGTTAGGTGCGTTCCTTTGTGTGTCCTATTAATAATAAAATCCGACGTTCGGACGAAACGCGGAAGAGTATAGTTTTTAATCACTATTAACGAATACCAGGTCGATCGCGACGATTCCAATTGGGAAATTCGATAAATTGCTCGGGATCATGTGCAATCGGAATTACGGAACGTACACATGTATCGAGCGAAGAAGGAAGGAATGAAAGAAAAAAAATAAAAAAATAAAAAAATAAACGAAGAAATAAATAAAAATAAAAGGAAGAAAAAGGAGAGGGGCCTGGGGGTGGGAGGAGGAAAGAAAAGGAAGGAGGAGGAGGAGGAGGAGGAGGAAGAAAGAGGGGGAGGAAAGATAAGAGTAAAAGTGTAAAAAAAAAAAATAGAAAAAAGAAAAGAAAAAAAAACGAACAAAAATGCGGGAGTGCTACGAAATAATAATAAGTTGTCGGAATACCCCCTCCAGACCGGAAAGTAGAATGAGAGAGTGAGGTTAGTCAGTCCAGTGACTGAGTGTAGTTAGAGAGAGAGAGAGAGAGAGAGAGAGAGATGTCGACATTGATTATCTTTCTTGCGAAGTGACGCTCGGCGTGCTAAAAGTTCACTCACGTTCATCAGGGACCTGGGAACGATGATTAATGAAAACTTGTTATCGAAGATTGGAAAAAGCGAAATATAACGAAGCGGATTCCATAGGTTATATATGCGGAATTCGTATTCCTCGAGGAAAAGATTTCGTTTTGTTTCGTTTCGTTTTGTTTCGTTTCGTTTCGTTTCGTTTCGTTTCGTTTCGTTTCGTTTCGTTTCGTTTCGTTTCGTTTCGTTTCGTTTCGTTTCGTTTCGTTTCGTTTCGTTTCGTTTCGTTTCGTTTCGTTTCGTTCAGTTCCGTACCGTCCCTTACCGTACCGTTATGCATAGACCTCCCCTTTATCGAAAAGCGCGCGCATAATTTGAAATATTAAATCGCTCGTAGTTACGACGAAATATATATGTATATATGTATATATACATTTAGTGTTCATCAAATTTTTATCAGTAACATTATTTCTTCTCTTGCCAGTTTTCCTCTCTTTTCTTTTCTTTTCTTTTTTTTTTTGCTTGTTTTCTTTTGCTATAACCCTCCATAAATCTATGCGAACTGTGACGTCAGCACACTCTTACGTATATCCGTATGTATTTTATTGAAGCTTTACTTCTCACCTTATTCCCTTGAACTTATAATTGAACTTCATATTCGAAGCCTTTTGTTTTTTTATAAGTTAATATCTATATATATACACACACACAGCAATAATGTTAATAATAATACTATGCTGATACAGTATAATATATATATGTATATATATTTATATACACATATTTTTTGTATGGAAACAATATTAATAACATAATATTACAATGCTATATAATTGTCTGATATAATTTTCTTTATGGAAAAGATAACAAAAGTTTGATCAGATGAAGGTCTTAATTATCGTTCAATTATATGAAGATTTGTAAAAGTTGTTAAAAAAAAAAAAAAAAAAAAAAAAAAAAGAAAGAAAGAAGAAGAAAAGAAAAAAGAAAGAAAAAAACAACATTTAATTTTACGTTCGTCCACGAGGCTTTAAGAATGCTTTGCATAAATATTCGAACGTTTTGAGGATATAAGAAATGAAAGAGAGAGAGAGAGAGAGAGAGAAAGAGAAAGAAAGAAAGATAGACATAAAAAGAGAGAAACGTATACATATAATGTATGTGAAAGAGAGGGAGAGAGAGAGAGAGAGAGAGAGGTAGAAAGAGAAAGAGAGGGAGATATATGAAAGAAACCGCATAGAGAACCGACATTTTGTTCGCTCGGACGAACGCGCGAAATTCGTATCAAAGATCCTTTTGAGAACGGGTAAGCGGAAGAACGAGACAGAAAGAACGTTCTCTACGAAAGCGCGTGTCCCGTTTTCCATTGTAATCCAAAAATCCTCGAGCGAAAACAAACGGCATGGCGCGGCTTGGCGCGGCATGGCATGGGAGCGGCTTATCGCCGCTTCTCCTACAACATATTTTGCATAATCTCGCGGTTATGGTAATCAGGCTTTTCAAGCTATCCGCCTGACCGTAATTATTCGTCAATTTTCTAACTTTTTCACCACCCGTAATTCCTATTCGCCTCCTTCCTTAACTTTCGTCTTTTCTCTTTTCTTTTCTTTTTCTTTTTCTCCTTATTTCACTTTTCTTTTTAATCATACCCTTTTGCGTTCATTTATTTATTTTGTTAATTAATTAATTAATTAATTTATTAATTAATTTATTTGTGTATTCATTGATTTATTTATTTATTAATACCTTTATTTATTTTCTTTCTTCATTATCTTACGAAAAGTATATCGACCGATTTTAGTAATTATATTAGATCTAATATATGCCTAAATCTAATTATCGCACAGATCTACTTATTAATAAATATTATAATATATATATATATATATATATATATATATATATATGTATATATATATCGTATTATATTAGATCTAATATCATTAGAATATCTAATATCTCGATTATAGATATATCATGTTATATGACATGCGAAGAATTTAAAAGAAAAGAAAAGAAAAAGAAAATAAGAAAAATTGAAAAAAATAAATTACATTGAGATACTTTGAAAATTCTTAAATACAAACGTATGTATATATATATATATATATGTACGTATGTAAATGTAACAAAAGGTAAACATATAAAAAGATGATATTAAAACGAAGAGAAAAAAAATTTCTCTCTCTCTCTCTCTCTCTCTCTCTCTCTCTCTCCCTTTCTCTCGAAGGAGGGAGTAGAATAACGTGGAGTTTCTTGCCCGGGGTTGAACGAGAGACCGACGAAAGGAAAATAATGGAAAGATAAAAGGAAGGAAGAAGTTTTAGGTGGTGGGATACGATTCGAGGAAGAGATGGAAAGGGTTAGAAGAGAAGAGAAGAGAAAAAAAAGAAGATAATAAAAAAAAAAAAATTGGAAAAGAAGGACGAAGGTAACGGAAGGACGACCTACGTAGAAAAGAAAATAATAAGGGTAGAATTAAATGGAAAATTACGGTACAGAACGAGAGAGAGAGAGAGAGAGAGAGAGAGAGAGAGAGAGAGAGAGAGAGAAAGAGTTAGAGAAAGATACGAAGCCAATTTCGAACGCGACTGTTTTCGATCGGATGAAATATAGGAAGGCCCAAAAGTTACTAGATTATTTTAAAAACCAATTAATCCTTTTTCGTGACGTTTTAGATAAACCTTCTTTTCTCTCTCTCTCTCTCTCTTTCTATTTCTTTGTTCCCATTCTTTCGACATATTTTAAAACTAGCTCGTAAAACAAAACAGACTTAACTGCAAGCCCGGAAAGGTCACGAGAAGGTGTAATCGATTTGAAGAAAAGAAAAGAAAAAAAAAAAAAAAAAAGAAAAAAGCAAAAGAAAAGAAATAAATAAAAAAGAAAAACGTTTAAGAACTTTTCGGTCCGACAAGGGACTTTAAAAACCTCAAGTACGGGTACTTTCGGTCCTTTTGTTCGTTCGTTCGTTCGTTTGTTCGTTTTCTTTTTCTTTTCTTTTCTTTTCTTCTCCTGTCACTTTCTTTTCTTTCGTTCCGTTTAGTCTCTTCTTTTTCTCTTACTTTATGTCGCTTCTTTTTTCTATTTAATTTTTTTATTTTGCTTTGCTCTTTTTCTTCCTCCCCCTCTCTCGCCCCTCCCTTCCCCTCCTCCTCCCACCCTCTCACCCCGTCTCAATTCAGTATGTAACTTGCCTGTCGGAGGTGTCGCGTTCGAGGTCGATCATGTCGTCGGATATGACAGAGACAAGATTTGTAGGAGGGTCGTTGATGGTGGTATCGTTGATAGAAGTAGAAGAAGAAGAAGAAGTAGTAGAGGCGGCGACAATCGTGACGGTGGAGGACGTGGTGGTGATGGTGGTAACAGAGGCGGGCTCCGTTTGGCAAGGGTCGTCGTCATGCGGCTGGCTGGTCTGCGTGGAGGCCCCCGGGGGCGGGGGTGGGCCGCCCCTAGGCCGGCATTTTGGAAAAAGTCGGTTTAAGTCCGCGTTCTCCAAGATCAGGCTTGTCATCGCCACGTAACGTTCATGTCCCTCAGGATTATGTCCATTCTGAAAAATTAACAGAAAAGAAACAAAATGTATATATACATATATACATATATACACACACACACACACATATATAAATATATATATTAACAACGATTATTAAAGAGAGGAGTACAAATGCTGGACAAGTATTATTTGTTTATAGGATATAATTATCGTTTGGCAAATAATAATAATAATGTTATAATAATAAATATTTATCGATGTACCTTTGCGTAACGTTATCCTACGTACGTATGCATATTTATATTTATATATATATATATATACGTGTGTGTGTGTGTGTGTGTGTGTGTGTGTGTGTGTGTGTGTGTGTGTGTGTGTGTGTGTGTGTGTGTGTGTGTGTGTGTGTGTGTGTGTGTGTGTGTATTACCCTCAAAAGGTATCGACGAAAACGAAATATATATATATATATATATATATATATATATATATATATATATTAAATTTGTCCAATCGATATTTGGCGAAATAATTTACAGATAATATAGAAAAAAGACGATTTAATAACTTTTACAATTTAATACTGACAATTAATTTTTATGTAATGTTAACAATTAAGATAAAAGTAAGGATGATTCGATAGAAAGTAAAGAAGAAAATATATGTGCGTAAATATTTTCCGATCACGTGATATCTCTCTTTGCACTGATAATAATACATTTTTGTGGTTAGTTTCGACATCCCGATTAATCACTCGTCGATTAAATTATATCTGCGATTAGTGATAATGTAGACGAGAAATGAGAGGACGGGAGGGAGGGTGGGGGTGCGCGCGAGACACTTCGAAAATACTTTTCTTACGATATAACCCCATAAAAACCCCAGCGTAATCTATAGGTATATACATTTTATTATTATCTATCTATTTATTTATTAATTTTTTTTTTGGAGGGGGGGGGGGAGAATTTCTTAATTAGTATCCCGCTTAGTTCGTTAAACGTTAATTCGACCGTTCCCGTTGCCTTCGACTTAATCTGTGCCGGTTGGGGATCAATTGGAGAACCCATCGATGGGTTCCCAAACGATCGGGTTGCGACGCGCAGCGCACCTATTTTAAAGCAAAAAGGAATCGATACGGTGGATTCAGCGGAAAAGTTGATCCGACGATGGAGAATGAAAACCCCCAACCCATCACCCCCACCCACCCCTACCCATTGCCCCTTTCCCAACCCCCGGTCGAAATTGGTTATCAATTAAACGCTTTGTTACGTAATTGCTTCGGTTCGAGAAATCAAACGCTTTAGAGTGAAAACTACCTCCCCCATCACTCCTCCCTCCCTACCTCTCAACCACCCACCAACCCACCCTCCTTCATCCCTTTTTGTACTTAGTCGTTCGTTCGATCGGATAAGAAAGTGATTTTCTCGATTTAAAGTCGGATCATTATCGTATTAGACTAATACCTTGATTCCTTGTGTTCGAGGATGATCGGTCGATTGAAAGAAAAATTTATATATATATATGTATACAGGGTGTTTCAGTTAAAGGAGGTCGCCTAAATGTTGTCTTTGTTTTTTATGATGCGACAAACTTTCATGGAATATTTGGAATGATTTAAAAAGAGGTATGTTATGAATAGTTTATATATATATATATATTTAATAGTATAATATTATATATGTTATAAGCGGTTTCCTTTAACTGAAACACCCTGTATATATTATACATATATGTATATATATATACAGTGTCCCAAACGAAAAGTGACCATCAAAGGTTCGTTATAAAATCCAGTGATTTTTGCTTTTTGTTTTCTTGTTTGTTTTCGAAAAAACAACGAGACAGTTGTTTGTACACTTGGACAAATCTTAAACAGGAAGCAAAAGTCAAGTGGCGTATCGTTCGAAAAAGATATTTTGATGTTCTTCGAAACGGTGCTATTTTTTTCCACTCCCTCCCACCCTTCAATTCGAACGGATATTTTCCGAGAAAATTCGTTTAGAAGTACTCTTTCTTTCTTTTTTTTTTATCTTTTCTATTTTTTAATTTTTTTTCGTTTTTCCTTTTCTTTCTTTTTTTTTTTTTTTTTTTTTTTTTGATACAACAAAGTGCAAAATTTAGTTCGGAAAGAAACTTTCGTTTCATTAAATTTTCAAATTGTCTATCTCCGACCTTCCGTACAGTATAATAAAAAGCCTTTGCTCAGGTATTACGTTTCTCTCCCTCTCCCTCTCTCTCTCCTTCTCCCTCTCCCTCTCCACCCCCCCTCTCTCTCTCTCTCTGTTTATCCATCTGTCTATCTGTTCGTACAGATAGATAAATAGAGAAATCGACGTTTGAATTCCAATTAAAAAGAAATGCGAGCAAAAAAATAACGAAAAGAATAAAAACAAAAATTAAAAAACGGAAAACAAAAAACAAAAATTTCTACGGGGAAAAATATGTGTGCCGGTAGTAATCTATTTGTTCGAGTGCAACGATATCGATGAAATACCGAAGAGAGAGTGAGAGAGACAGAGAGAGAGAGAGAGAGAGAGAGAGAGAGAGAGAGAGAGAGAGAGAGAGAGAGAGAGAGAGAGAGAGAGAGAGAGAGAGAGAGAGAGAGATCTATATATAAAGAGAAAGAGGAAGAGAGAAAAACGTGAGTAGTAGAGAATTGGAAAGACGGTGTACAAAGCGTTCAACATTAATAAATTTCCCCCTGCTTGCTTCTTTCTTTTTCACGATATTGCAAAAGCAATTAAAAGCCAACTTCTACCGAATACGAATGAATATATAATAATAATAATAATAATAATAATAATAATAATGAACGTTAAAAGTATAAGTTGCATTCGTATTTACTTGCTTTTAGCGTTGTACAATACCATTATGAGAAGAATGTCTATCGATTTCTTTCCCTCCTTCTTACCCCGCCAACCCCTTGAAACCTCTCCTCTCCTCGCCTCGCCTCGCCCCACCGCACCGCTCCGCTCTCTATTTTTCCGGAGTACCCCGACGAATTTAAATCAACTTTAACTTTATCCACGGCGTGTTATTTCGAACGAGCCTGACGACCACCACCACCACCACCATCCACCACCTACCACCGCCGCCACCACCACCGCCAGGCGCGCGCCTGGTTCCTGGTTCCTATCGATTCGCCTATATGCATTTTTTCGACGACTGCGAGAAGGCCCGGCCAAGTTTAAATTTCCTTTTTCCGAATGATTCTTTAACGGTACGTTTCTGTTTTTTTTTTCTTTTGGATTAACCCTATCGGTACGAGCGCCTGATATATTCGGCATACATCTAATGACCAGCGTGTACGAGCGCCGGATATATCCGGCATCCATCTAATGACCTACGTGTACGAGCGCCGGATATGTCCGGCATCCATCCGATGACCTATCTAAAAATATGTAAACTGTAATTTTTCTATTGTTACTAGTATAATTAATAGAATTATAATAATTAATAATAAATTAATCTAATCTAGAATATTTTGTATGAATGCTCTTTAAAATTGAAATTATAAACGATAGGTGTTGGAAGAAACATTGTTTCGTGAAGCACATCTAACGCTTAGACAAATCTTCGTGCAATATAGATAGAAAGAAAGGATAGAAAGAACGAAGGAAAGAGAAGAAGAAGGAGGAGGAGAAGGAGGAGGAAGGGATAAAGAAAGAGAACGAAAAAAAATATTAATTTTTTGTCATCGTTCGTATAAGAGAGAATATAGGACGAGCGAAAAGTTTCTAAAGGATATTAAAGATCGATTATCGTTGATTTATCGTGACCTTTTGAGCTTCCAGTTAAGTTTTGTACTTTCAAAGGATCGAAGAAGGATGGAAAAGAGAAAGAGATTAGCCTAAAATTGTGTCGAGAAGAAAGAAAAAAAAAAAAAGAATGTAGGAAATAATTGATTTTTAAAAGCACCTAAGGTACTTCTCGCCGGTCCTAAGATGTTATGATGCATAGGGACGAATATTAATTCGACTTATTATGCGTAGAAAATTGACGTAATAAAAAGAAAAGAAATAAATAAATAAATATATAATAATAATTGGAAGATAAAAATTTTATAATCAGAACGATTAATCAATGATATTTGAATGACAAGAATATATTAAATATATCCGATACCAGTACGAATAAATTCGATGTGATATATATATATATATATATATATATATATATAATTAATTTAAAATTAGAAGAATCCATATGATCGATCGATCGATCGAATCGATAATTCAGTAAACGCCATTGAAATTTTATAATCCGGATATCTGGATAATTCGCGAACAGAATATTATCGTCGAACAATCGTCGAGCGCTTTTATTAGTCGGAGCGCGAGTATGAACGGGTAAAGGAGGGGCGGGGGGGAGTGGGAGGAGGCTGCTTTGGGCGGAGAAAAAAAAGGAAAGAAGAAAGACATCGAAAAAAAAAAAAAGAGTAAAGAAAAAAAGAAAAAAAAAGAAAAAAAAAGAAAAAATAATGAAAAAGCAAAAGGAAGAAAAAATCCTCGGAGAAAAGAGCAAGTGGTCTGATGTTAGACGGCGTGTTTGATGATGTCACTTGACGAGAGCAATTAAGGGGTATTATTACTGCTCCTCTAACATCGAAAGGTCCTCGCGTGTTGTCGGTCGGGTCTCCTCGAGTGCCATTTCTTTATGCATATCTTTACGGGAGGAAGCCGAAGCAAAAGAAGAAAAAGAAGCAAGTAGAAATAAGAGGAAACGTAAGAAAGAAAGAAAGAAAGAAAGAAAAAAAAAAAAAAGCAAAAAAGAAAAAAAAAAGAAAACCCCGAAAGAAGGAAAGGAAGAAGGAGTACAAGAAGAAGGGAAAGAAGAAGCGGAGGGAATGGCGCTGGGCGTAAGAGAGAAAAAAACATAGAAAAAGAAAAAGAGAGAGAGAGAGAGAGAAAAGAAAAGAGTGCGAGCGGTGGTAGCGGTTTCGAAAGGAGCGACAAAAAAATTCTTACGTCGTTCTCGCTAATGAGACCCCGTACGCTACTGGTAAGTTGGGTAAGCCTTACCGGGAGGATTATACCTAAAACGCCCTTCCCTTCACGGCCTCTCCTAACACTCTTTCATAGTACTTGCCTCTCTCTCTCTCTCTCTCTCTCTCTCTCTCTCTCTCTCCTGGCGCACGTTTCATTTGCGGCGAGCACGAAAGCGAGTACTTCATGCGTTGCCGCGCTCCCGCCCCTCCCTCCCTCCCTCCCTCCCTTCATCTTCAAAGAAGCTTAAGTGTAAGGAAAGAGATAGATAGACGGATAGATAGATATATAGAAAGAAAGAAAGAGAATACGAGAGAGAGAGAGAGAGAGAGAAAGTTGGGTAGGTGAGGGACCACCAACCATCGTCCATTCCTCTTTTGTCAACGGGCTACATATACGTATATTCGAGCGTTCAGTAATGGTGGTAATGGTGGTGGTAGTGGTGATGGTGGTGGTAGTAGAGAAGGGTAGAAACAGTCAGAAGGTAATCCACTTGAAGCTCCAGGTGACTTCTGCTCTTCTGAGTTCTCTCGTTCGTGTTCCTAGTAGGTAGGCACCATTACTCTCTCTCTCTCTCTCTCTCTCTCTCTCTCTTTCTCTTTCTCACTTACTCTCATACTCAACCGTACGTATTCTCCATATATTCATCTCTCTCTCTCTCTCTCTCTCTCTCTCTCTCTCTCTCTCTCTCTCTCTCTCTCTTTCTCTCTTTATCCGTGTCTCCTTCACTCACTTGCTCACTCTTATCCACAGTTAGATACGTGAGTTTATTCGGCACACGGGATAGCGAATATTTCCTCTCTCTCTTTCACTCACTCATTCTCTCTCTCTCTCTCTCTCTCTTTCTCTTTCTCTCTCCCTCGTGGAATGTTTACTCGTCCGTCCCCGTTCTCTGACTCACTCTGTCTCTCTGTCTATCTCTCTCTCACTCTCTCTATATATGCCTGTTTCCTTAACTGATGCCGGAACCCACCAAGGGAGCATAGTTAATTGCTGGATGATAATTACTATTATCATTCTCTATGTATGCGCAACTACGTTAAAGTGCATGTTTAAATATACAGTTATTATATTCGTTATATTTTATATATATATATATATATATATATATATATATATATATATATAAAAGTATATAAAGATTTTTAAATATTTTTAACAATGACTGCGAAATGAATAAAAAGGAAAAATAAATAAATAAATATATATATATAAATTTTATATCTACCAGATTTTATATCAGATAGTAAAATTTCGATACGTTTCAATAATCATTATTTCGATACGTTATAATTAATACGTTTGATTGGACGTACGAAAATTTTTCTAATTATAATACTTTAATTTTCTTTTCACTGTTATTTTTTCTTTTTTTTTTTTTTTTTTTTTTTACATACATTGCCAATAATATTGTTATTACATCGAATGTATTCGTTATCTCCATTCATATATATATATATATATATATATATATATATATATATATATATATCTATTTTTTATTATATATACACGCGTGCATAGACATATGTATAAAAATTTGTATATACATGTGTGTATATATATAAATATATAGGTTTCTTGTTTATTACTTTCACTATCATTGATTGTTACAAATATTTATAAATCGTTTATCTTTATATACTTTAATAGGGGGAGAGGTGGAGGGGAGGGGGCAGGCGCGATCGTACGTATATGACCCCAAAAACGCGAATAGAGAGAACTCGATATTTGCACTTCCTCGATTAGTCGTTTAACAGCATTTCGAAAGAGCAACGTCATTCACAATTGATTTTACAAAACGAGTACACAATCCTTTTAAGCATTGATTTTATTCGTTAGCATTTACGAAACTGAACGTCCAACCAACGTGGCTTTTGGAGGTTGTTTCGTTCGATCTTTTTTTTTTTGCTTTTCTCTCTTTTCTTTTTTTTGTGTAAACGCTAAAACAAATTACTGCCGATTAAGTCAAAATTCTTTAATATAATTGTTACTCTCCATTTTGTAAATCGGAATGCTTTTTTTCGTTTTTTTTTTTTTTCTTTTTTTTCTTTTTGACAATTCGCTCGACCAAACGGATCAATTTTTATTTTTCGACGAGGATTATTCCAATCTCTTTGGTGTTTTCAATTTTATATATAGATATACATATATATTTTTTTTTTATATTATTTTTTTCTTTCAATATTATATTTTTTTTTTTCATTTTTTTTTCTTTCAATTTTATATACATATTTTTTAATTTATTTTCCTTTGTTTTTTTTTTTATATACATATACCTATAAACATATCGCTTTCGAAGAACATATGCAGAGAGAGAGAGAGAGAGAGAGAGAGAGAGAGAGAGAGAGAGAGAGAGAGAGAGAGAGAGAGAGAGAGAGAGAGAGAGAGAGAGAGAGAAAATCGCCAATGACTACTACGTCGATATCACGAAGCTTACACGCGAACGAATTCAAATACGCGAAAATGCTTCCTCCCCCTTTCTCTCTCTCTCTCTCGCGACACTCTATCACCACTTTTTTTATTACTTTCTTTCTTTTTTATTTTTTTATTTTTTTTTAAATACATAAACGCTTATGCGCCTCGACGATTTCGACGTACGCGCGAAAAATGCAGGAGAACTGGACAGCCACGACAATTTATATGCGTTTCTAGAGATTTTCCGTG
>OU964966.1:7405563-7408063 GCA_918808275.2 Dolichovespula sylvestris
TGGCAACTTTAATGATTTAAATTGAAACAAAAAAAAAAAAGAAAAAGAAAAAGAAAAAGAGAAAAGAAACAATGAAACGCACAATTAAGACAAAAACCGTATTGACAGCAAGTTTTTCATTGGGATGAATTTGGAGAAAGATCGGTAATTAAAAGAAAGAAAAGAAAAAATAAAAAAAAAAAGAAAAGGGAAAAGGAAAAAGAAAAAAATTACAATTTCCTGATTCTCTCCATCCTCTCTTTGATAATTTTACTTTCGTTCGAATGTATGCGTGTTACGTATACGTATACATACATACATACATACATACATACATACATACATACATACATACATATATACATATATATACACGTGTACCCTTTGTGTCTCTTTGCTCTCTATATCCCCCCCCTCTCTCTCTTTCTCATTCGTTTTGATCGACTTCTTTGATTCATCCCACGTGCATTAACAACGTCCGACACTTCTGACGATTGAAGAAGAATTTTACTTTGAAAGCTCATCGGAGTGTATGAAGGGGGTACTCAACGGTTTTGAATTATACCCACTACCACTTAACGGAGGACTCTACGATGTTATTTAACGAAACGTGTTCGGGGAAGTACTTAACGGACTTCGAATTCGCATAACCCGGGTAACTTTAACGAGTTTATTATTACGTGTACTCGAGGAAAATACCAGCCGTTAAATTATATATTCGCTTACGCTCGCGAAAGATGGCCTATTAAACGACCACGAATGAGAAAGTTAGTGATAAAGGATGGACGATGTTATGGATATCGCGTACTATGAATTACAAAAGAGAGAGAGAGAAAGAGAGAGAATCTAGATTACGATCGTAAATTAAAAGAACACCTGATGCCACCATCTTGTTTTTTTTTCGTTTTTTTTTTTTTATTTCTTTATTTAGTTACGCTTTTTCTTTCTATCCCTCTCTGAAAAAAAAAAGAGAAACAACAGAAAGTTATTGTTTTCTTTAATGTAATCGAGCAAGTGATCAAGAAAGTGGTCTGTGGAGAAATTAAAAAAAAGAAAAAAAAAGAAAAAAAGAAATGAAATAAAAAAAAAACAAAAAATAAATAAAGAAAGAAAGAATAGAAGATAAAAAGAATGTCGGTTCATTAGGTAATTCGTGCGACGATACATGCTCTAAGCGAACGAAATAAGAAAAAAAAAAAATTAAAAAAAAATAAAAAAAAAAAAACAAAAGAAAAAAACCAAAAATAAATAAATAAACAAATAAATAAATAAATAAATACAAAGAAACAAGTATTATTATTTCTCGAGAATAAATATGCGTTTTCTTTGGAGAAGTAAGATAAAATGAAATAAAATTAAAGAAAGAAAAGAAAGAGTATAAAAAAAAAAAAAAGAGAAAATAAAATAAAAAGAAGAAAAAAGAAATAAAATGGAATGAAGATAGAAAAAGAAAAAGAAAAAAAAAAAAAGAAAGAAAGAAACCAACGGAGAAAGTTACGCGAATGGAATAAAGAGTTCAGAATAATCGTTATAAAGATGAACGATTCGTAACAATTCGTGCTTGCAAAGGTGGAAAAAGCTTCGTGACTCTTGGAAGGCAGTGATTTTGATGTAATTTCAAAGCGAACGCCGTACGGGCGCGCGCGCGCGCGCGCGTGTGGGTTGCCCCCCCCCTCCTCCTCGCACTCGTACGTACACAGAGGGCACCACCACCATCACACATGCGCGCGCGCACACACACATAATATTACAGCAGACACACAGACGTCGTTTCTCGCGAATGGCAGGTAATTTAGAAGAAAGGGAATTTAACCGAGCGAAAATCGTATTTCGTAATCTAATAAAACCGCTAAAGCTTTTGATCGGATACGCGTACAATTATTTTTTCTTTTCTTTTCTTTTCTTTTCTTTTTTTTTTTTTTTTTTGATAGCTGAATTAAAAACTCCATTCAACTTTGTCGAATTTATTTACATATAGAAATACGTATGGTATGTATGCGTGCATGCACGCACGCATGTATGTATGTATGTATGTATGTATGTATGTATATATGTATGTATATATGTATTAATATATAAATACTATATATATGTATATATTTTTTTTTTATTCATCGAAAAAATTATCTCTTTACGTTCAATATAAAAGAAAAATAAATTGAATGTGTGTTAACAAATTAGGGATTAAAATTGAAAATAAAAAAGATTTTTATATGTTTATACACACACACACACACACACGCGCACACGCACACACACGCACACAACTATATGTACATTATGTATGCGTATATGTCTGTATCGATAAATTGCAACTTAATTTTTCTCTACCGTTTCTATTTCTATTTTGTTTCGTCTTCGTGTACCTACAAAAAAAAAATATTAACGTTCAAATACAAATGAAATAAAATAATTTCCAAATTATTCATTTTATTTCGACTTATCTTCTCGTCAAAGCTATATATACGCATATACTTATACACACACACACATATATATATATTTTTTTTTATGAAGATAA
>OU964966.1:7416030-7423530 GCA_918808275.2 Dolichovespula sylvestris
ATACATACATATGTATGTAACCTCAAAATCGCTGACTAAAACGGCCGCCATTTACAAAGAGTAGAAGTACGTATAGCGGTCATGGAGTAAGCTCTAACATAAAGAGCTTCAACGTCGAACATATCATACGAGATTTACCGATCTATTATCTAGACTATCCCCCTCCCCTTTACCCCTCCTTCTCGTTTTTGGAAATGGATCGATCGATCGATCGATCGATCGATCCTCGATTAACGATAAACGACTCAAACGCGCGTTTGATCCATTCTCGTCGTCGTACCAAAATGAGGATGAGAGAGAGAGAGAGAGAGAGAGAGAGAGAGGAACCCGACTCCATTTTCTATGGGATACCACCACACGATGTTATTCCGAAAGAAAAATGTATCAGGGCAATCAATAAAACAGTCGTTATTAATTAAAAGGCCCTTTGCACAACCCTTTTTTTCTACCCACAATTTTTCTTTCGCTTGCCCGACTTTCATACACGTATTACATATATACAATACATTATTTTATACACAAATATGTGTGTGTGTGTGTGTGTGTGTGTGTGCGTGTGTTTGTATTTCCCGTAAAATGGTATTATAGGAGGAATATTCTCTAGAATGAATCGGATCGATCGCAAGTAACCCGTAGCAGTGGTCCTCAAACTATTTTTTTTTGTCGATTTAATGGAACGTTTAAAGAGTTCCAACGAAACTTTTAACCATCTCTCTCTCTCTCTCTCTCTCTCTCTCTCTCTCTCTCTCTCTCTCTCTCTCTCTCTCTCTCTCTCTCTTTTTACTCTTCACGATTATCGTCAAAAGTTAAGAACGTTCATTTTAATTTTTTTCAAAGATTACATCGATACAACTCGAAGGGAAACCTCGAGAGCTCCTAAAGAGAGAACTAATTTTCTGGATTATGAGGATCTACGAAATGAGAGAACCATAAGAGAGAGAGAGAGAGAGAGAGAGAGAGAGAGAGAGAGAGAGAGAGAGAGAGGCATTGAAGAAGAAAAAAAAAGAGAGAGAAATAAAAAGAAAAAGAAGAATACAGCGAAAGATATAAGAGTACGCCATTGAAAAGCCTATGTTCGTCCTAGGTTGGATAAGAATGAGGGGAGAGGGTTGGGGAGGGTGAAGTATAGGGGAGGTACGGAATGGAGACTCGACAATTTACGCATCGACAAAAGGCCTCTCGCAAAAAAAAAAAAAAAAAAAAAAAAAAAAAAAGAAAAAATATAGAGAGAAAGGACAGAAGTAGAGGGAGGGGGAGGGTAGGAGAGGGTAGGGGAGGGGGATGTGAAACTAGAAGGAAGAAAGAGGGTGGATCAGAGGAAAAAACTCGAGAGGTACTCTCTGATCATTCTTTCTCTCTCTCTCTCTCTCTCTCTCTCTTTCTATGTATATATATCTGTCTCCTTTTCTTGTTCGACGTAAAGTCGTTCAAGTCGAGGCGAATAAAGAGGGCAAAGACGAAGCCGCCGCACTGCTACTCGTCAAGATCAAACCTTTACGTCCGCGTGCTTAGGAGAGAATTAGATCGACGAGATACAGAATGTAGACAGACACGCCAAATGGGGTGAATGTACGAAAGAAGGAAGGAAGGAAGGAAGGGAAAGAGGAAGGGAGATGGGAGAAAAGGAGTGAATGAAGAGAAGGGTAGGAAGGAAGGAAGGAAGGAAAAATGGAGTGAATGAAGGAAGGAAAAAAAGGGCTGAACGAAGAAAATGGAAAAAAGGAAGGAATGATCGATCGATCGATCGATCGATCGATCGAATCGAATCGAAAATATAAATCATTGAATATCCCTTAGGAATGTCATTTAATTCCTTCTCCGATTAAAATTATCCTCATAGAAGTCATTTAACTCTTCTTCATCCAATTAAAATATTATCCTTAACGATTTGACATTATCGCTCGCCGATTCTGTCGCCGTTCTATTTTATTGTTATTATTATTATTATTATTATTTTTCTCTCTCTTCTCAAAAAAAAAAAAGAAAAAGAAAAATCATACACCACGATATTATCACACTTAATTTTACTTATTAATCTCGTTTCTTATTACCATAAACTCGACTATGAACATGGCTGTCTGTACACTCGTACGCACCTACGTACGTACATATGTTTTAAATAGGAGTTATATGTATTAAATCGTTTGTATGTATTAAATCGGAGTTGCACTGTTACGTGTACATACGTTAAAAGTCACTGTAGGAGTTAGCCGACAAAATTTCTACATGGATTATGTATATAAACCCCGCTGTAAAGATCGTTCTTTTATTCCTTTCCCCCCCCCCCCCTCTTTTCTTTCTTTCATTCTTTTTTCTTTCTTTCGTTTTTCCATTCGTATTTAAACGAATATTTAACTTGTATATTTTTAAAAAATGAATGTTGGAAAATTTGGAACGTTTATATGAAGTAGGAATTATAATACATTACGTGATAATAAAATAAAATAAAATTTAACAAAAAGAAAATATATGCGCGTGTTTAAAACAAAAACAAAAAAAATAAAAAAATAAAAAAGTAAAAAATAACGTGAAATATTAAATTTCGTTCTTACTTCATTCCTCTCTCTCTCTTTCTCTCTCTCTCTTTCACTTTCTGTCTAAATCTCTCGATCCATCCATCCATCCATCCATATATTTAAACATAACATAATCAGATTAATTAAATAAGCCGATTAAGAAAAATCAATCGACAGAACGATGATCATAGATTTAATTGCGAAATAAATCGTTCTTTTCGTACGAAAGTTTTCCAAATACGAGATATAAGAACCATAACATTGTTGCGCGTTTATTCAGAAACAAGGAAAACTACTTTTCGTAGTTAATATTTTAAGAATATGATCGATCCCCTTGGATATATAAATCAGTGTGTGTATATAGGACGTTTGAGTAACGCTTATAAACTTCAAATCGTTCGATGTATATACGTACGTACGTACATATACATGTATATACAATATGTGTCTGTGTGTGCGTGTACACACACGCACACACACACACACGCACGCATGTATATATATTTGTCGTCGTGTTATAGAAAGGGGTATACGAAGAGGAGGAACATTGGCGCTAATCGAACTGCGAACGTCGAACGCCACCATCGTCGTGTCGCAAGAGGTTAGGGTAGTTTTCTCTCTCTCTCCCTCTCTCTCTTACTCTCTCTCTCTTTCTCTCTCGTATACGTGCGTTCTCGCGTAACTGGAAAATGCTCGAAGCTATATAATAGCACGGTATCAAACTCTGCTTACAAGCACGAGACACGGGATCGAACACCTGTACTTCGTGACGCATTATTAATGTCCTTAGGGTGAAAAAGGGGGTAGGGAGAGAAGAGAGAACGCGGATAAAAAGATACGAATTTCTCTCTCTCTCTCTCTCTCTCTCTCTCTCTCTCTCTCTCTCTCTCTCTCTCTCTCTCTCTCTCTCTCTCTCTCTCTCTTGTTTCTTTTCCTTATTTTTATCGGATCACAAATATATATATATATATATATACACACTTCTTTGTATATTCATAGAATATGTCGAAAAGTAAACAGGTCACCTTCCCCATAAGAAATTCAATGTAAAATGAAAGAAGAAAAAGAAGTGTGTTTACAACATGTTAATATATATATAATATTTAAGATAAGTTTGTACGATACATACTATGTATTTTTATATACTAAAATAATATGTAAACAGTGATATAATGATATATATATATATATATATATATATATATATATATATATATATAAGCAAATATATGTGTCCTATTTATATTGATATATTTATCCAGATTATCACATTCTACTTTATTCGTTATTTACATCTATATATATACATACATATACATATATATATATATATTAAATTGATATGCAATAACATATAATTACTATACAATGTAACAAATAACCCAAAAGAAGTAGACCATCCGTGATAACCTCAAATAATATTTCGATGATTAAAAGAAAAAAAAAAAAAAAAAAAAAAAGAAATGAAAAGAAAAATAAAACGCGTTCATCGTTAACGAGATACAGGGGGACACAGAGACACGCGCGCGAGCACACGCGTATAAAGTTAAGGAAAATAAAGTTAAATAGACATTGACCAATGAACGATTAGAAAGGGACGATCGACGACCAATCGGCAACGTCGGAATCAGTATTATAGACAAAGGTGGATAGCCATCATCTAGCTAGAACCTCGTCTGGCTCGTCGACGCGCTCGCGTCGCGGCGCCGCAACGAGGTCGACGATTCGACCCGAGGAAAACGTCGTCGTCGTCGTCGTCGTCGTCAGCCCCTTGTAACCCACCCACCCACCCACCCTCATTCTCTCTCCTCTCACTTTATCTTCCTTCTTCTTTCTTCGTTACTCTTTATCGTCGTCCATCCAAGAGCGACGCGACGCGACCCGACGCCTCGCGTCGCGACGCGCCGACCGCGATTCGTAGAAAATCGGGACGAGAAGACCGATCGAACGTACGTGTTACGTTTTAGAATCACGATTTGTCGTTGTTCCTAATATCGGAATATCGTGTACTATCGTTACGCGAATGAGGGACGTTGGGTGGTGGGATGAACAATTACGACGAGAGAAAAAATTAAAAAATAAATAAAAACATAAACAAATAAATAGAAGCGTCAAGGATTATATGAGAACATGACGGCTAATACACGCACACCGCGTTCTATCGTTTCCTTCGTGTTTCCTTTCTTTTCTCTTTCGCGAGGTCAGCCTTTAAAAAGTAAAATATAAAAAAAAAAAAATTGAAAAAAAAAATAAACAAAAGAAGAAAAAGAGGAAAAGATGAAGGAAAGGAGGATAAAGGCGTTCGATGATCGCCATTAAAACGCAAATAAGACTCCCTCTCTCTCCCCCTCTCTCTCTCTCTCTCTTTCTCCCCGTTACGTCGAGTGCAACGACCCTTCGATCATATTTATTTTTTTGGGGACGTCATCCTAGAAAAGGGAAGAGTAAAAAAACTAAACAAAAAAATAAGAAGCACCCTTGTAAATCACGATAAAGCACCGTGGATGTAAAGCGCGAGGTGATCAGTCGGGGGAAAGAAAAAAAAAAAAAAGAGAGAGAAAAAAAAGAAAAACAAAGAAAAAAAAAGGAGAGAAAAGAATCGACGAAGAGAATACGATTAATTAACGCTCGAGTATAAAAAAGAAAAAAGGAACTCGTTGGTAGTAATCCGAATTCTCAAAGAATTCTCAAAGAATTCGGATTCTCGACAGTGGGGGGAGGGGGTGGGGAGGTCGAGCCGCGGCGAGGGGTGGCGGGGGAGGGGAGGGGGCTGTAGCCGCGCCTCGATTTATAATAAGTAGATTCTAATGGGACTTAATTGTGCGCGTTGATGGAAGAGACCAACCCCGTAGTCATGGCAACCCGACTAAAGCCGGATAGAGGAATTAAGTTTCTAATCCGAATAGGAGACATTGTACCGACATAGCCGATGATAATACCAGTCGAAAATAGCACCAGTCGTCAAGGCGGATCATGAAAAGCCGGCTTGACAGACAGATGGACGGAGAGATAGATAGATAGAGAGATAGAGAGAGAGAGAGAGAGAGAGAGAGAGAGAGAGACCGAGACGGAGAGAAAGAGAAAGAGGAAGAGGGAGAGAGAAAAAGAGATAGCAGCTACTATTAACTGTCCTAAGGATCGATACAATTATGTAAGTGAGGACAGAGAACAGAACGGACATTCCAAAACGAGAGAAGTAGAATGGTTATGTATATAGGAACGTCGCGACTAGTACGATCCTCCCTCTCTCTCTCCCTCTCTCTCTCTTTCTCTCTCTCTCTCTCTCGCATTCTGTATATCTTTTTCACATACACACATATACGCACGCATGAATATACATATTCTTTATGTTTTTCTATCTCATATTTCCTCACTCCCATCCTCTCTTATATTTCCTATTTCTTTCTATGTTATATTCCTTTATTCTTTTCCTCTTTCTCTTATATATATATATATATATATATATATATATATATATATATTTTCTATTTCTTTCTCTCTAGGTTGTCGATAAGTTTCACGATGAGCAACACAACCACCACATATCGTCCTTGTTTCGTATAGCGAGCTATGCCGTTAGTATCACGTCGTGCGGAAACTCGAGAAAGACCGTCACTGGTCCGCACCATAGGCCATTACGGTTTGATACCGATAAGACCCCCATAGGTAATAGCCAAAGCAACGAATTTTCCTACTAGAGGAGAATAACCGTCCTAAGCTCTTACACACATACACACACACATACACTATGTGTGTGTATATATATATATATATATATATATATAGAGAGAGAGAGAGAGAGAGGATGGGTCAAAAGTATCTATAGGTTATTTGAAAAATCAATTACTATTTTTTTTTCTTTTCTTTTTTTCGAGTAACTCCTTGACACACGTATTCATGTGTACATACGTACGTACGTATATTGGGAATGGGTCAAAAGTTCCTTCCAATTGATTCGAAATCTCGTCGTTTGGTATATAACGTTCGACGAGTATACTCGTAATTAATGCAAATAACGATTTATATTAGATATATATATTTACAGGTAGAGAAATCATTCGTCCCTCGCGATAGACAAAATTCAGCGGGGTGGAAATTCTTCGTGACGTGTATACGTGTATAAATAAGCGCGGGGGGAGGGTGTCGCGTACACGGTTAAAGGGATTAACGATTCGATTGAATATTTTTTTTTTTCTAAAGACTTTTTATATCCAATTCGTTCGTTTTGTTTCGTTATGTGTGTGTGTGTGTGTGTATTTTTTTTTGTTCTTTTGGATTGTTAAAATACGAGCGTAAGAACTTTTAGTCCATCCGATATATATATATATATATATATTTACACACACGCACGCACAGAGCGTATGCACGTAAGTATATCATATTCAGACACCTATAAAAAATGTATATAAAGTGACACGTGGTACCACATTACATCCGACAAAAGATTTATATTATATATTAAGATTTATAAGATCTTTTCTATTTTCTAACTTCAATATTTCAAGCTGACATACGTCGTGATATTTCTTAAACTCAAACAATATATATATATATATATATATATATATATATATATATATATATATATATATATATATAATCGATCGTTCATAGCATCGTGACGAACTTTTACATTGATTCTAATCGTATTTTCTTTCCTTCCTTTTTTTTTCATTTTTTTCTTTTATATATATATATTTTTTTTATTATCATTATTATTTTTTTTTTTTAAATCATCTCATCCGAACGTTAACATATCCTTATCGATTTTCATCTCCGACTTACATTCTATTTTTATCCGATGATTATCTTTTTTCAAAGAGAGGAAGAAAAGAGAGAGAGAGAGAGAGAGAGAGAGAGAGAGAGAGAGAGAGAGAGAGAGTAAAAAAAAAGAGGAGAGAAAAAAAAGAAGAGAGAAAACAATGTAAAAATATATCACCGAGTAATTCCAAACACGTTCTAAAATGTTCCCAACTACCCACCA
>OU964966.1:7428530-7438530 GCA_918808275.2 Dolichovespula sylvestris
TGTTATCCGATTGCGATTAAATAATATACGACTAATGTATTTATATATACATGGAACATTGTAGTTTGATAATATTTCATCTCGTTGAAAGTTTATTTAAATGATAGTATAATATAATCGATGACTGAATATTAAACGTATTAAATATTTTCTTCTATATATTAGCATGCACAAATTTAAATATTATTATACAAAATGGAAGTGAACAATGATAAAATTTAGAATTAAAAATAATCAAAAGTGGATTCTGCATTATGAAAAAAAAAAAAGATTTCTTTATCTTTAATCTTTTTCGTAATATTGTCATATCATACTCTTTTGACGTATTTATATCTAAATATCTATGCACACAGACGAGTACAATAAGAAGAGGTAGTAATATAAGTTTGCATTGTATTTGGATTTTATCATAATATATATATATGTATATATATATATATATATATATATTATATATATATATATATATACGTGTGTGTGTGTGTGTATGTATATACTTGTTTTATATCTGTGATATTAAAAATCTTATAATTATGTTACAAGTGATAATACTTATTTAATCCTTTAACACTTTAATTCCATATTATATTCCATAAGAGATATTTTGTTTAAATTACTTTTCAGTTCATATAAAACTATTTCGTACAATGTGAGAGCAAAGTACGTTACTAGATTTAAATGATTAACCGTACAGTAAAAGTAAAAGTTGAAACGGATGTTATTTCTTTAGCTTTGAAAAAAAAAATAACAATATTGTTACAAAAAACGACTTGTGTAAAGTATAAAAATATATATTCTATTGCACCAACTTTTATACCTAAAGAAAAATGTACACTTTGTTAATTAAAAATTTATACATACTTTAATGAGTTACGTTATAAACAAAATTAATATATCCATTGTGCAAAATAAGTTACTATATAGAATTTATCTCTTTTCTTTTCTTTTTTTTTTGTTCAAATATTAATAACGCGTTTGTATAACATAAAAAAAGTGATCTCTTTTGATGTACCGATGTAATTAACAAAAAGAAAAAGAAATAAAATATTGAAAATTGATATTCTGAAAGTTATCGTTACGAAATGCAACCAGACATAAAACGTACACTTTTTTTTTTTATCCTCTTATACATTTTGAGTATTTACTTTTTCTGAATAATCAATGAGTTAGTCATAGATAGAATTTGTTACAGCATACATCTTTTCGATTTTCTTTACATTTGCAATCAACATCTACCTTTTTATTTTAAAATGCAGAATATAACTATATCTTCGCATTATGCTCTATATATAACTCTATATCAACAGCAGCAATATATTTTCATTTCTGTTTTACACTTATTTACATCATTTTATTTTGTTTCTAATCATATAATACAATATATATCTTTTTCTTTATAATTGGCATATTAATGGAAAAACAATTTTTCTTTGATAAATTTTCTATCTTTTCTCTCTCTCTCTCTCTCTCTCTCTCTCTCTCTCTCTCTCTATCTATCTATCTCTCTTTCTCACTCTAAATAAAAAATATTTTTAATTAAGAAGGAAAAGAAAATTAATTCTAAAACAATGTATGATTCTGCAACTCTATAAGAAATTAAAATCGATCGGTGACAAAGTAAAAATATAATGGAACTTATAAACTATAAACCCCATTACCAATATTGAAAAGAATAGCTGTACAAACTAATATCTCACTTACAGATCATTCTCTTAAAATTTGACTTTGTTAACACCATAAAAAAACAAAAAAACTTGTATACGCAATACATAGGGAACGAAAGATTTGATTATACAAATGTTGTTATTAAATTCTTAAAAAAATATAGATTCATTTAAAATTGTAATCATAACATATATATATGTACATAATATAATAATACTTAACGGAAAATCTTATATCAACAATTCGTGCAATTTTTCCGTGCACATTGTCTGTTAACTTTTTTTTTTCTCAGTTTTTTTTGTTCCTTTTCTTTTTTTCTTTTTTTTTTCTTTTTAAATAACTTCTCAAATTCTAACATCTCCCGCGCTCAACATCATACTCATTCATTGCCACATAAATGTTTACTTATGGCACATGACATTATAACGTTCATTTTCATGTCTTTTTTTTTTTTTTTGTGTGTGCCGAATATTTTTTTTATACATATTTTCTCAACTCTATCCCTCCCCTCATATCTTCCCATTTTGCAAATCAGTCAATAAATAAAAGTTATCATTGATAGAATTAAAACAAAAAACTAAAACGACAAAAAGAGACTTAAATTATTTAATACTAAGTACTATCGGAAATAATATATAAAATCGTGTATTGTTATTTCATTTTTGTTTGTTTGTTTGTTTGTTTGTTTGTCTTTATAAACAAGAAGTACTATTCTCCTACGCGCATTTTTATTTATCTCGAATTTGAAAGAACTTTTACTTCTGAATGCTACTACATTAAAATATTTTCCAATGATCATTCTCACGTGAGATTATTTTAACACTTAACACGCATTCGTACGCGGAAACTCAATCATATAAATGCAGACTCTTATAATCGTGACTCAATATTATTTAAATACAAAAATATACTTCATTGTGCTATAAAATATTATTTATCAATATTCTGAAACTCAAGGGTTCTCAGTTCTCATAAAGTATTTTACTTTCAGATATTCGCATTCCTGAGTATACACTTATCTTTTCATTCTTTCTTTCCTTTTTTCCGATCAAATAAACATTCGAGTACAGGCACCATGAGAGGACGTATCAATGATCATTATTTCTCACTAAGAAAATCTAATTAACACGATATATTCAAATTTGTTACTACCTCACCTTCACATATACAATAACGTCTTTACATTAATCCAACCTTCGATCACACTGTATTGCATGATCTAAAAAAAAGAAAAAAAAAAAAAAAAAAAAAAAGAAAAGAAAAAAAAATATCTAAACGAAATTTCCAACTTGTCCATCCGATATTGAAAGACGCGATCTTACTGATGTATCACCTTATCGTCCCCAGAGGACAACATAATATTCGTAACAGATTGTGGCTGACTACTACCGTTACCCCATCGATTTTGATCCTTGTTATCGCCCAAGAAGATCCAATGTTCGAACTTTTTATTAGCGCCCTCGGATTGTTGTTTCTCATCGGCAATGTTGTTGTCGGAAGGTGTTTGGGGATCCTTACCGGTCGTAGATTTGTATTCCGAGACATAAACTACATTCTTCTCCGTTTTATCATCTTTCGCCATGTTTTTCGTGATGTCCGATCTTCTAGGTGGAACCGGTGGTTTTTTACCGGACGTTGGTTTCCCATTGGACGTAACGGTGATCTTCTCACGATGCCCTAACTTTCTGGCCTCCCCTTTGTTCCCCATAACAGAGCGTACGTCCTCGCTATCAACGTCGAAATCACGAATGTTCTCCCTGTTCGCCGAAACCTTGATTTCCGTGATATACGTCATCTTTTGTTGCTTACTGTTCGGCATCGGCGTATTCGGCAATGGTGGACGACCTTCCGATTCCTGTAAATTATAATCGATAGATTCCCTTACGAGTCCACTGTCTTCGCTGTTCTCTCCGCTGGAGACACTGACGTTACTGATGTTGTGTCTGTCGTTATTCGGAGACGAGAGATTCTTGCTGTTGACGGTGACATTGGATCCAAATTCGTACTCGTCTTCCTCCTCGTCCTCCACCTCCACCTCCTCATCCAACTCCTCCTCCTCATTGGCTGCATTGCGTTTGGTAAAATGCGAGCCTATCAACGTTCCCGTAGAAGACTTGGACTTAACGGGTGAAGGATATCTCTCACGTTGACGGTCGGACGACTTATCCTCGAATTTCGATCTGTTCGCGTGAAAGGTCGAAATCAAATGTTCCTTACCGTCGACGTTGAACTCGTCGTTCGACTTGAGTTCCTCCTGCACCTTCGACACCACCGCCATCACCTCCTCCTCCTCCTCCTCCTCCTCCTCCTCCTCTTCCTCCTCGTCCTCCTCCACCGTTTCGGATTTGGAAACGTGAACTTTGGAATACGTCGGGGTGGAGGATCGTCCGACGATCGATTCTTTAACGTTCGTCGTGCGAACGCACTCGAAGACTTTTTTGTCATCCTCCAAAATCGATTGCCCGCTGTCACGTTCCTGATTATCAATCTTCGTTCTTCTATCCCTAACAGATTCGACGTTGCGACGCCTATTAAAACAGTTTTGCTCGTGTTGTAAACATTTCTCCTCGCAACCACGGCAATACTTCTTATCAACGTGAATCTTCGTTATCGGTTCCTCGATGAGGATCGACTTTTTGCAAGCGTAATAGGTCGTCGTAGGGTCGTTAGACGAACGCGCATTATCCTCCTCCCTTCGTTCGTCCGAACGCGACGAATTCATTTTCGTCGATTCGTTCGAGATCAACGGCGATTTGCCACCGGCATGCATCTCGAAATAACGCAAGGCTCTGTTGAAATCCTCGTTGACGGGAGTCCCGTCGTCGTAATCGTTTTCACCGCCGACGACGACCTTATCATCTTCCTCTACGCAATCATCCTCGCCATCTTCGTCGTTCGACAATGATTTAGCGGCTTGCCTGAAATCCAATTCCATTTCCTCCAACGTCGGACTCTTGACGACGACACCGTCGTTAACGATTCTCGCCAATGAATTATCCACGTCGGGATTGAACATCCTCTCGGAGTCAATGAATTCTTGAGTTAGACGTTTGCTCAAAGGTAAATTGTACAGCTCAATGCTGGTATCGTTCTCGCGATTAGCCTCGATTACGTCCAATCTATTGTCATCGTTGTTTACAGGGTACAATAATTCCCCCTTCATTTTGATCTCCACGGCCGACTTCGATCTTTCCAACGTACTGTTGCTCTTCTTACGGGTCCTCGGCTTTTTCGATCTGTCTTTTAACTCCTCCTCCTCCCCCTCCCCCCCCTTCTCCTCCTTCTCCTTAACCTCCCTCTCGTCTTTGTTCGTCCATAGCACGTCCTCCAAAGTGCCCCATTCGTTCGACTTCTTCAATTTACATTTGTCGAAGGTATCGATCTGATCCAATTTCGTGAGATCCTCGGTCGACTCGTTTATATCTTCCGGCGGTAACGGGGCCTTCCTTTTTTTCGAACCAGGATCGGTCATATCGAGACTCTGCGCCCTTTCCAATTGGTTACACGAGGTTTTTTTGTTCTCGTACTTGGACAAATCGCCAAGGCTAGCGGCTTTTCTGTATACGTCGTCGTCGTCGTCGTCGTCGTCGTCGTCGTCGTCGTCGTTGTCCACCAGGTCGTCGTCGTCGTGGTCGTTGATCATCACCTCGGTGGGTACCGGAGTACGATGTATCGTAATATCGGCTGGATTCAATTCGATCGTAGTAAAACTATTTTGAACCTCCGAGTCGGTATCCGACTCGGAATTTCTTCTATTAACGATACGATGATTACTCTCGAGCCTTGGTCTATGGATTAATTCCGTCGCGTCCTCGGTCGTAATATCCCTGACCTTGTTAACGTAATCGCTCAATGATTCGGTATAATCGGCGATGCTGTCGATCGCGTCGACCTCTTGATCGATGTTATTGGATCTCGAAGGTAGCAACGAAACGATCTTCCTCGTCGGAGGTACAGCGACGGAAGCAACGTCCGGTCGTTGTTGTCGTTGTTGTTGTTGTTGTTGTTGTTGTTGTTGATCTACGTTGGTCGTGTTATTGACTTTCGGTGGTGCCGGTGCCTTTCTTTTATTCTTCGGCGGACTTTTAAGATCCTCCATGTCGTTCGTCGTCGCACCAGTAACAACAACGTCCTGCTGCTGAGAGTAAACGTTCTTAGGTGAATTATTATTCAATAACTCCGAACTACTTTTTCGGTTTCTACGAGCTGCCATAGCGGCGTTGTGAACCTCGGCCGGTACCTCCGAAGGTATCGTTATCGATTCGTTCCTCGATCTATCGGGATTATTGTCCGACGACGTAGACGACGAGGAACAGTCGTTATTACCGTATGTTTCCAAGTTACGTTTGTTCGTTCTCGCGACGTTCGAAGTTGAGAGAAGACATTCCGTACGGTGTCGCGAATCCGTCGTCGTCGTCGTCGTCGTCGTCGTCGTCGTCGTCGTACGTGATTTTTTAACGTTCTCCGACTTGACGTCGGACGCCGACGTCGCTACGGTCGCGTTAACAGTCGCATTGCCTGATCCTGTACCGCTGTTAGACATGTGCTTCTCAACGTCCATCTTCTTCGAGTGCCTACGTTCCAAATTCGTGTTGTGCTCGTTCTGATTCTCAATACGGTGTACGGTACCGTCCAGTGCCGGCAATACCTTTATACCGAATTTCTGATGATTGTTCCTCGCCTCGTCGTGACGTCTCTCCAACGTTTGACTACCAGGCGTTGATTTCGACGATTTCAACGTCGAATTATTCATCGTCGAATAATTCGAACCAACCGACGACTCGTTAGGATCGGCTATGAACAATCTCTTAGCCGTACTCTTATTATGTGCCTGAGACAATTCCGGTATCGATTGGCTTCTGTAAAGCGGATGGCATATCCTCGTTGGGCTTGGACCCACCGTCTTCTTCAACAAGGTCGTTGGCTTCGAACCGGTACCACCGCTCTCGACTTCCAATTCTACGTCGTATGGAGACGCATAACTCAATATCGTCAGGGCGTCCTCGTAGACCATGTTACGGAAGCTGATCTTCACGCTTGCTATCCGATCGCCTAAGGAAAATTGGAAAGAAAAAAAAAGAAAGAAAGCAATGAAATAATATCGAATAAAATGAAATAATGGCATAACATAATTCATTTGTTAATGAATGCATTTTTAACGCTTAAACGTATTGAAGTGTGCGCGCGCGCGCGGTGTGTGGGTGTGTGTGTGCGTTGAAAAAAAAAATATAAATACAGGTCAAAAAGTAATACATAAAATTGATCATATGTAACAGTATTATTTGTACGGGATGGTTCGAAAGATTTTTTTTTTTTTCTCTAAATTATATTAAAAATACATCGATCTTTTTCTCGTGATATTTTCTTGTTTTTTTTTTTTCTGGCCAATTAATCGATTAAATATTTGATAGGTGTCTCAAACGAATGATCGGTATTTGTAATAATCAAATGTCGATACAGATGCTGGACACTTCATTTTACGTATACCGTAATCATCGATTAATAAGAAAAATATTGATCGGATAAATGAAAGTGTCATAATCTCTATTTTCTATTGCGAATATGTATCTACATCATGTGTACACGTAGAATTAATGAAATTTCACCGTTTCATTCGTAAAAATAGAAAAAGAAAAGAAGAAGAAGGAGAATCTAGGTATATAGATCATTCCCACGGAAGAGAATGAATAAACACCCTACGTGATATTACAATTTAATTGTGTTACTCGTTCGAAAGAAAGTACGTATGTACTTTAATACCATTGTTTTGATATTCTCGTAAAAAAAAAAAAAAAACGCGATATCATCGTTTTTTATACAAAAAAAAAAAGGAAAAAAAAAAAAAACTAAAACAATTGCATTTATAATAAAACCGGATGCATGTAATTATTTGCATAACCGTAAATTATAAATACCATAAGAAATATTCTAATTTTACGAAATATTTATCGAAGATTAATAAGAAAGAAATTTTTTTAACAAACGAATATAAAAGCGAACCGATGAACCCCGATCCAACTAACCCGACCTTGGGATCCATTCGGGATCCGATTAATCCCTTCTTGATCGATCATTCCAGACCTATAAGCATTTGTCTATCGATCTAATCTATTCTCCTGGATTGAAAAAAAAAAATAAATAAATAAAAAAGGATAGAAAAATAAATAATTACCAGGATGTATACGGCCAGATTCGGAGGCTGGTCCACGATGGAGTAGATCTTTAACGAAGATCCCTTCTCTCATGTTTCCGCAAACGTTGAATCCAAGCCCGGTAAAATCTCGACTCCTCAGACTTACTACACTGACTCTGGTAGCTTTTGGCTGTTCGTAAAACGTTAACAAACGAAAAATAATATCATTTAAGAAGGAAATAATATTCGATCGATTTCTTTTTTATCGATTACGTCTCCCGTTTTACTTTTTTCATCGGTTTATCCTATCTTTCTTTCTTTCTTTTTTCTTTTTTCTTTTGGTCGTATAAAAATCGATAAAATTTAGAAAGATAATCGGGGGACGTCTTTGGGTATATTACATTCTCGTTTCATGAAACTCTAGACGTATTTCGAGCGAGCCTGCGACCGATCGCGGCATCGACATCAACGACGACAAGCGACCCTTGCCATACACATACTCTTGTATATAAACACACACACACACACACACACACACACACCGCAAATATATATGTATAGGTATATAAGTTATCCAACGTAACAAAAACGGTCTCGCGTCTCCACGTATAAACACGATCAAGTTATGTCAGTATATGCACGTATTGGAACGTCGACGACGATGATGGAGGGGTTGAGTGGGGTGGGAAGAACGGAGGAGGATGGGGTAGAAGGAGGTGGGCGAAAGGGGTTCGTTTTCACGTCATAATAATCCGTGTGTTACATGCGATACCTTACTCGATTATAATCGACACCGATTTTATATAAATTTTTTTTTGTTATTTTTATTCATTAGCTCGATGAAATCCGACGTTTAACAACGAACACCCTCCATATATCAACGTCGAGGGGAGGGGTGAGCGATCGTATTAAACGATCGTTTTACTATTTTCTTATTTAAAAAAAAAAAAATAAAATAAAAAAAAGAAAGAAAGAAAGGAAAAAGAAATATAAATAAAGCTTACACCAAGGCAGGAGTCGTCTAAGGTTCTCCTTTTATCGTTACGATTGGTCGAGCCAATTCCCAACGACGTCCATGGTGTCGACCAACGGGTCGAATCCTTGGCAGGAGTGGTATCGGGCACCATTGATATCGATCTATCAGCTGAAATCCTACCGACCGTTGGCGTGGCATCCTTGAAACATGGATTGTCAAAGGCGTATGCATCCTCAACTATCTCTGGATCCGTCACCAACACCAAATGTTTACCTGCATACACACACACACATATATATATATATATATATATATATGCATACGATAAATACATTATATTCATACGTATGTAAGTACGTACCTATATGATGTACGTATTTATATGATAAAAAAATCAATTAGGATTGGTTTCGTATACAAAAAAATAAATAAAAGAAATAAATAAAAAAATGATAAAATTTATTTGCCATACGAAAGTTGGGGTTTTACGCGTCGGAAATAATTTCATTTGATATTCGTCTAACGTTCAATGAATGCAAGCGGCCACGACATTTCTAACGCGCTAGCGTTTCGATCGGTCATCGATCGAAGTCGGACGACATTTCGAAATGGGTTTTTTGTTTCGGTTATTTTGTCTTTTTTTTTTTTTTTTTTTTTTTTTATAGGAAGAAAGATCGCAGGGTGTTCATTATTTTATCGTTTATTTTTAACGACAACTTGAGTACCTTTTAAAGACCATCGACTAATGAATATAGAAATAAATGTGTGCGCGGGCGAGTGCGTGTGTGCGCGCGTGTGTGTCTGTAAATTTGTTTTCAATTGATTAAAATTCTGAAAAGCTATAATCTCGTATATTTTACGTAAGTGGCACATCCATCCATAATAAAAATATGATGGAAATAATAGCAAAAAGGAAAATAATAATAATTACAGCATCGCGTATTGAAATACATTAAACATTGCAACTTTCTAATTTTCTAAATACCTATTTAAATAACTTTTTTTTTTTTTTTTTTTTTTTTCGTTGGAATTAAACCTAACTCGAATGATTTAAACAACGAATCGTTAACATTTCTTTTTTTTTTTTAAGCGATTGTTCATCACGAATGATCATTAACGATCGTCGATCATCGAACGATCGTTTTCAAATTTTCCACCTAAAGAATGATTCTTAATCACGAACGATCATTAACGATCGTCGATCATCGAACGATCGTTTTCAAATT
>OU964966.1:7448530-7453530 GCA_918808275.2 Dolichovespula sylvestris
ATATATATAAAATGAAAATAGAATTTCCTTTCGAACTTTATAGTATCTCCCGTTCGATATAATTATCTAAATAAATATATCATATACATTCACATTTATATTTATAACAACGATAACATATATCGGAGTATTTAAAGAAAAAAAAAAAAAAGAAAAAAAAAAAAAGAAAAAAAAAACCACCGTATCGACGATTAATCATTAATAATTAAATAAATATTAATACTTAAGTATATAAGCTTATATAAGCTTATAACTGGGATAGGATATCGTAACAAAAAAAAAATTAAAAAAAAAATAAAAAAAATCAAAAATCAAAAAAGAAAAAAAAAAAAAGAAAGAAAAATTAATAATTAAAATAAAATAACGTTATCGACATACGTAAATATCTATTATCTATATACCACGAGACTCCGTGTATATATAGATAGACATTAAAATGCTTTAGAGATTAAAGACACTTGGAAAAAAATACATTATAATCTTTTCCAACTTATGTTCCTTTTGCTGTGAGCTCCGTAAACGCCATAATCGATGGATGGATGGATTACATCGAAGGATTTACCCTTCGACGAGCACGTTCGATGAAATAAATACCTTGACATAATCGGTGCATACAAAGGACGCAACAGAGACGACGACATTGACAATGAGTCATTAAACATCTCAAGTGGGCCGCTTGCAGTTAATAACCAAGAAACACGAAGAATTATCTCTTTTTTTCTGTTCTCCCCCTTTTTTTCTCTATTTCTCTCTCTCTATCTCTTTTTTTTTCGTATCTCAACGGAAAGAGATAGATAATCGTGCCAACGACGAAAAGGTGTCTATTTTTACAGCCCATTTATTTAATACCTTAAACAAGAGTTCCTCCGCCTCCTCCCCTCCCCTCCTCTCCCCTCCCCTCCCCTCCCCTCCAGCCCCCTGTCCGTATACACGTAAGGAAATCTCAATGTCATTTGTTCCTACGATTCATTCCAAATTCGCAATGTCTCGTCGTAAGGTAATTGTTGCATTCTAAATGTATTTTTTTTTTTCTTTTAGTTTTTATTTTTTTTTCTATTATATTGACTCATTTTTATACTTCGTCGTGTCGCCTAGGTTAGCCTTGAATTTAATTCAATTCGATTTTTACAAGTTGGATCGGGGAGAGTGGGGGGGGGAGGGGAGGGTTGGTGGATCCATCCTAATATAAAGAGATTAGAGTAACGAGAACGAATAATCACGGATTAGAGATTTCTAATCCGAGATAATTATCGAGGATCATGAAACGCGGTAAACTTGGGAAAAGTCGAACGTTTACTACGTTCATGAAAGGCAACGACTACGACACTTTTCTCGTCACATACACGGCGTACTAAATTATTACCAATTCGAACGAACACTCGTAATATATGTATTAATATGTTATAAACGAAATAAATCGTCTTTTCTTTCTTTCTTTTTTCTCCCTCCCTTAAAAATATCTCTTAAAACAAAAACAAAAAAAAAGGATCATCTCGACTATTCAAAAACTTCGTTATCGTTAATGATATCGAGTGAAATCATTGATAAAAACGTGACACCCAGTGCACACGATCTCTCTCTCTCTCTCTCTCTCTCTCTCTCTCTCTCTCTCTCTCTTTCTCTCTTTTTCTTTCTTTCCATAAAAATTCGAACGTTTCGATGAAAGTTACAATGGACGATTCCTTGATCGTATACCAGGTGATTCAAATTATTACTCATCGAAAGAAATGTAATACGTAGAAATTATTCTTTTCTTCTTTCTTTAAAAAAAAAAAAAAAAAAAAAAAAAAGAAAAAAGGATATTAAACATCTTTATTATGGATATAAAATCTATATTATGGATAATTTCGAATGAAATCATGCTCTCTCTCTCTCTCTCTCTCTATCTATCTCTTTCTCTCGATAAAAACGTGACACCGAGTACATACAATCTCTCTACAAGACGTACCCCACTTCTTTCTCTCATTCTCGCTACGCAACCACAGTGCACATAATAATCTCTACATACATTAAATGATACAATTAAGTTCCTTTCTTTCTTTCTTTATTTATTTATTTATTTCTTTACTTATTTATTTCTTTTTTTGAAGATATTTCTTAACGGAAAATTTCTCAAACGCGTGAAAAAATTTGTATCATTAATAAATTTCTTTCTTTTCTTTTCCCTTTATCTTTTTCCTTTTTTTCTCGCCCCGTATAAAATCATTCGACTAAAAACGTGACACCCAGTACACCCAATCTCGGCACATGAACCTCTCTCTCTCTCTCTCTCTCTCTCTCTCTATCTCTTTCTAGCACAAACTCACTGACTCACTCACTCATTCACTCACTCACTTTATCTGCGCAACATAACATGCTTCCAGATCTCGATGGAAATCCTGTTTAGCCTAGCGCATCGTCGCGTGAATTACGAGAAGAAACTCGAGCGTTGGTTTACACCGGCGCTCCCACAGAGAGTTCCATAAGAGAGAGATGGACGGACACACAGACATTTTTTTCACACTCGAGCGAGCTGGTATTTAGGTGCCTATTTAAAAGAAGATTCTCCTGGTTAACAACGACGAACTTATTAATATCGTCCTTCTACAAGGACGACGATTCCAAAATCCGTACGCCGAAGACGTTCCGAAGATAAATTCGAAATGAAATTTCGAAATGAAAGAAAGGACGAAGAGAGAAAAATGGGAAGATAACCGACGAGAACCAAAGGGGAAAAAATAAAAGAACAAGGAAAAAAAAAAAAGAAAACGCGAGGACAAAGAGGAAGTGATAGGGGAAGTGGAAGAGAAGAGAGGCGGGGGAAAAAAGGATTGATACAAAATTCGGACAATCGATAAGTGTCCCTTATCGATTACGTCGGTCGTCCTGAGATGTAGGCCAATCGTCATGCTCGATTCATTCCAAACAACAGTCCTAACAAGACTCGCGATGAATATTTTTGTCGAATTGTATATATATATATATATATCTCTCTCTCTCTCTGATTCTTTCATTCGGATAAAAAAAAAAAAAAAAGAAAGGAAAAAGAAAGAAATGAAACGAAATTTTTGTTGACGAAAAAAAAAGGAAGTAACGCGCACGCGTCCAACGCGACGCGAATTCCGACATTCGACCGACGAGGATGATGATTGCCTTTTAAATTTTTCGACCACGTGGATTCGACCTTCTGTTCTTCTTACGTTTTCTACTCTCGAATGTAAACGCAACGAAACGTCAGCGAGATTTTATTTATGGACAAATGCCGTATCGCCGACCATGAACGGCGGATATCACGTTCGTTGATTTTTCCCGACGCCGATCGCACGTTTTTTCATTTTCTTATATACGCATATATATATATATATATATATATATATATATATATATATATATATATATGGCTAAAAATTATGATATAAATTTATATTATATAATAAATTCAATTTAATATTATATAGAAGTAGTCGCATAATTTTTATTTCTATATTTGCAAACATACATACATACATACATACATACATATATATATATATATATATATAATCGAATTTAAACGGGTTTATTTTTCGCTCAGTCATTAGCATGAAAATTTATAAATGAATAATTGATTTATTATAACGACCAACGTCAGAATATAGTGTGTAAACGCCTCGTGTAGTTTTATAGACTCAATATATGCCAATGACGTATGCATATTATAAAGATGAATAAATCATACGGGGGTATAGAGTAGTGCGATACATTATTGGTAGAAAAAATAAATAAAATAAAAGAATAAAAAAAAAAAAAAAAAGGAAAGGGAAAACATAGAGAGGAAAGAAGAAGGAGAAGAAGGAGAGAACGAACGAAACGTATATAGAGTCGATCATGCAAAAAGATACATATTAGAAAAAGTGAACGCATCCCCATTACCCCGCGTTCATTGGTCAAGGTCATCAACGTGAGCATCATCGAAAGTCACTTGGTATTCTCCAACTGACTCGAGACACGTCTATCCCGAGATCTTCAGAAAAGATTTCCCTCGACGTCCTCGTTTCACAAAGGATTTGGCATAGATCCAAAAGAATAGATCCATCCATCGATCCATCTATCGATCGATCGATCGATCGATCTGCCTATTTCGAAACTGGTTCATGATTATCAAATCATTTTTTTTTCTTTTCTTTTTTTGTTATTATTCCTTTTCTCTTTCTCGATAGGTATACAACGCCCCTCCCCCCCCCCCCCTCCCCTCCCGGTTCGTTTTAAAAGTCAAATAAAACGATGAATAAGTTACAAGTTCAATTCGATTTCTACCAATGACACGTACATACTGATTTAATAGATATCAAGTGGTATAGAGATCAGGGCGCATAAGTTCAATTGATGGATCTAGAAAATAATGAGAATGATCAATGGTTATGAATAAAAAGTTACGTTTCATCTTTCTTCGTGTTCAACGTCATGAGTGAACGGTCATTCTGACAGCACCGATAGAAATATATATATATATATATATAAGTAATAACGCACACACATACGAACATATGTACATAGGATAGGTCAAAAGATTATAGTCGGGTCAAAATATTTCATATAGATAATTTTCAAAAATTCGATTACACATTTTCGAGACTTTCTTTTTGTTTTTTTTTTTTTGTTCGCAAATTCTAACCAAGCTAGGATCGTATGAAATTAATCAATCCGGTTGGTAGAACATTAACAAAAAGTTTCTTTTTTTTTTCGAGAGAGAGTAATTATCGATTATTATTATAATAAAATCGTTATAGGAACACTTTCGGTCCGTCATAAGTATCAAAAAAAAAAAAAAACAATATTAATTATCTCGTTAAACATGACGACGGTAACACCACTGACAGAACACACGACTTTCGAACGATATATATATATATATATATATATATATATATATATATATACTTTCTACGTTATACTACGATTGACCTTGGTTAACTTAAAAGGCCATAACTCGATCTTTACTTCGGTTATACCCAGAAGAAACGGAAAGGAAAGGAAAGGAA
>OU964966.1:7458530-7468530 GCA_918808275.2 Dolichovespula sylvestris
ATCGCACTGACGATAAATCGAACAGAATACATAATTAATATCGATATACAGGGTGTGTTTCAGCTAAAGGAGGCCAGTTAAATATTTTCTTTGTTTTTGTTTTATGATACGACAAACTTTTATGGCATACTTTGAATGGTTTAAAAAGAGCTGTTATGAATAGTTTATATATATATATATATATATATATATATATATATATATATATATATATATATATATATATATATTTGGAACAACAACGTTGATAGTTTAGCAAATTAATAAATAATTACATAAATAAAACGAAATTGGTATTGAAAAAGAAAAACAAAAATTACGATTATTATATTATATTATATTATATTATATTATATTATATTATATTATATTATATTATATTATATTATATTATATGAAAATATTATTGTTGTCATTTTTAATATAAAAAAAATATTATTACTATTATTATTATTATTATTATTATTATTATTATTAAAATATAAAAGATAAGATAATAAAAACGTTAGAAAAAGTATGGCTGAAAGCAAAGTATCACGTATTACGGTCAGGCGTAAACAGATATATATGTATATATATCTCAATATCTCATGAAAGTTCTCCATTAAAACGATTAAACCCTGGTGTAAATTAATAGTCTTACGTCACGAAGTTCCTCCTCCTTCGAAGTGGACTACAAACGAGACCAGATAACATTTCTACAATTTTACAACGAACGAACAAACGAACCTAAAAACCTTCATCTTCTCGGCCGAACGTTTTAGAATTGTTTAATGATTTACTACATTGCCTAGTAAAATCCCACGATCGTAACTAAAGAATTTGAAATGTTGAAGAAGAACCTTGGTACAACGTTTTATTGCCACTTACGTTTCTTACGTTCAATGCCAAATGATGTAGTAGTGCATCTCCCTCACTAAACCGAAAAGCGTATCATTTGTCAAGAAGAAATATTGTTATTACTTACTATCAATATTTTCGTCGTATTCAACGAAAGGTTCCTTACTGAACGATTTCGTCCATATATATATATATGTATATATATAAAAGAAATTGATTTACGTACTTTTATTTAAAAAAATAAAATAAAATAAAATAAAATAAAATAAAATAAAAATATTCGATTTTAATTGATTAAAGTCGTATATTCGTACGACGTTATGTTAAATACGTCATATTTATAGAACGATTGATATTTTCAATGTAATACGACACATTTAAATATTTAATGTTCGTAATATATCGATACTTCGTAATTGAAGCAACGTTTAATATTTCGTATTTGTAAAACGTAAATGATACGTAAACGTATCGTATTTACAGAGGACATATCCAAGTATAATCCAACAAAATCCTTGGTAGGACTGAAAAGTAGTCCGATTTAAATTATGATGATATAGATATATAACCCAAGAGGTGGCAATAAAAATGAAAGGAGATGGTTTAGCAAAGAGACGTTGGATGGTGTAATTTTTCAATTACACGCATTTGCCTTTGGATCTTCATCGAGTCATTAAGGGGGTGTCATTACAAAGGTAGCGTTACGTTGCCGAGAATTATTACAGGAAGAAACGAGGATGATGATGATGATGATGTAGACGATGATAATGACGACGATGATGACGACGTCATTTTACGAAGGAATTATTAAGTTCGACGAACCTTATTCTTACGTACGTACAACAACATCCTTTATAGATCCTTCTTAACGGTCCCACGCATTATTTTTTCCCTTAAACGTGGAAGGAAACAGAAAGGATTACGTGATATCCAAACGGTTACTTGTTTCGTTACTTATTTATTTGTATATGTAATTTTATGTGTGTGTGTGTCCGTCTGTCTGTCCGTAGATTTTGACGAGAAAATAAGCCTGACCTTTACGCACGCGTTTCAGTTGCATTTCACTTAAACGATGCATTTTTTAAATCAATCTAAATCCATTACGATCCAAAGCCAGTTTTCTAACGATCAATATTCGATAATCACATTAAATTAAATTAAAAAAAAAAAAAAAACCTACATTTTTACGTACCTTCATTAACGTCAATATCCATCCGATAACTGTACCTAAGCGCTAATTAATATTTTTACGAATGCATGATACATTCTTTTTTACGAGTTCTTTTTTATTTTTTTTTTTTTTTGTTACAGGTATTCAATACATTTTACAAGTCGTATATACCAAATACTTCATCATTCTACTTCTTCTTTCTTTCTTTTTTGTTTTACATACATTTTTATGAGCAACTCTTTATTTTCTTTTCTTTTTTTTTTCTTTTCTTTCTTTTTGACTTTCGAACAAATTCTTGAGAACCAAACTGCGAATACTATAATAAAGTATATGTCAAGAGTGCTAAGAGAACGTTAGCGAGGCGAGGTGAATGGTTAAGAAAATTTGCGGAAGCATAGTTGTTGGCGATCTGCGGCCAGCCAGGATAGACATACCTACCACGTGGTCAAATAATTTCTTCGATATGTACTTACTTACATACATATGCGAGAGATAGAGATAGAGATAAAACGAGAGAGAGAGAGAGAGAGAGAGAGAGAGAGAGAGAAAGAGAAAAAGAGACTCGCGTTCCTCAGGGAAAAACTGCCTGCCTTAAGTTAGATCTCGTAAAATGTTAGAATTACGACGAACATGAACGAGAAATAAATAAATAAATAAATAAATAAATAAATAAATAAATAAATAATCGAAAATATTTTCTTGGTTAAATTTTTTGTTCGCATTTTTCATTTCCTTTTTTCTTCTTTCTTTCTTTCTTTTTTCCAAGTAATAAATAAATAAATAAATAAATAAATAAATAAATAAATAAATCTGTACTTGTGTTACGTGTTAAAAAAAAAAAGATTGGATAAATTTTTTACTCGAACAAATATAGTGTTAATAGTATTTTATATAATGTTATATATATATAATTTTGATAAAATCTTTATATTGAATATATATATATATATATATATATATATATATATATATATATTAAAATTTGAAATGACTTGTATTAGAATTTTTAAATTCAATACATATTTAATGAACATATCTATATATTCAATATATATATATATATATGTGTGTGTGTGTGTGTGTATAATAATCCAAAGATCGAAATAAAGAAATAACTGATTAGATAAATATATAAATAAATAAATAAATATATAAATAAATAAATAAATATGAGAAGAATGATTATTAGCAATTGGGATTGAAGCGATCAAGAATGTTCCCGTTTTAGAATCCTAAGCTAAGGGAATCGGCCTAACGTCGAGAAATTCCAGTGCATGGAATACTCGAAGGCGAGCATGCAAATATACTCGAAGAAACGACGAACGAAGGCACACCGCGTGCTTCCGAACATATACACACGTGAAAATATACATGGTTACGAGTCTCATACACACACAAACACACAAACACACATACACACGTACGCACACAGAGAGAGAAACAAACTCACATTTATTTATAGTGTATGGGTAGGGATGCACTGCGGCGCCATAGTATCTAAGATAATTCTCCTTAATTATCTTAATGTCTACTATCGCTTGTAATGTTACATTCCCCTCCCCTCCTCCTCTCCACTACCCACTCCCTCTCTCTCTCTCTCTCTCTCTTAATCTTTCTCTTTCCCTTTCGTTATCTTCATAAATATTCTAATGTAAGGATAATGCATATCGTACGGATAAATTATGTCAATTTATCGGCTCTATGACAATTACGTAAAAATGTTGATCAAACGTATTATAAAAGTATTATATATATCTTTTCTTCAATTTTTCTCCGATCGTTATAAATAAATAAAAAAAAAAAAAATATATATATATACATTCATCTAATATACTTTTTAATCTTGTTCGTTTTCGTTAGGTATAAAATTTACACGAAATTGTTTAGTACCGTAATACCTCGCGAGTTTACATGCGCAATAAAAAAAAAAAAAAAAAAAGAAGAAAAAAGAAATATATATACATACATATATGTGTGTGTGTGTGTGTGTGTGTGTGTGTGTGTGTGTGTGTGTGTGTGTGTGTGTGTATACACACCTACATATCTCATCACACGTAAAACACAAGTACATGCATAAATGTGTTTGTTGCAAGTTCACATTGCTGCATACACCTACATAAGTACATACACACATGCACACACATAGATAGGATATATACATACCTCCCATTATCGGTCACATAAAAATGACATAACTCTGTTTGAATGTACGTAACACTTTTAGAGTGTCGAGAGTACTACGAAGTATCCAATCGCGAGCTAAGATCTAACCTACACAATTTACGTACGTATGTGTACACGTACACACACGCGCATACACATGCGGCAGAGAGAGAGAGAGAGAGAGAGAGAGAGAGAGAGAGAAAGAGACAGAGCCAGATGAAAGAGAGAGAGAGAGAGACACACGTGATACGTCCGTATATGTAAAGTAATACGTGGTAATACGTGTATGAGCGGTATAAATATAAGTAAATAAGTAAGCAGCAAGTAAGCTCACGTTCACGCACACGTTCTCGATCACTATGGTATGGCGTGCCTTTGGTGGTATCACACTCAACGACCTGGCAGGAGCCCCGAAGCCGCTGCGGCCGTCGCCGCACTTTCTAAAGGCCTTCGCCGGTTTTACAGGCTTGTCTACTATACTATACGAAGAAAACGCGACCGATCGACCGACCGACCGACCGACGACCGTCCGACCGTCCGTCCCGTCCCCGTCTCGTCCTGCCAGGACGTTCGTCCTACGAAGTATCTATCTTTCTCTCAATTTTACATACGTACAATACATACGATACGTGCGTGCAACATCATCGTATCTCCCGTATGTCTATGCATATACGCGTGTACGTACGTATGCACTTTTATAGATGGACGTTATGATACACACGATTTTACGTCTATGAGACACTTATTTAAGATTACGTGCGTAATGTACGGATATACGCTGATAAGATCTTTTAAGTATGGGAAATACTTTTGTACGAATGCGTGCGCGCGCGTGTGTTCGTGTTTGTGCACGTGCAACGGGTGAGCCAAAAGTTTCTTGCGATCTTTCAAATCTAATAGATACGTACGTCCTTCGTCTTGGTGACTTTTTATAGACCGATTCTTTTCTTTCCTCTCCTTTCTTTATCGTTCGTATCGTAAAACTACGAGCTTACGAATCTTTTGCGATTCGAAAGAAAAAAACAAATATATATATATATGTATATATAAACGGAAAACGAGTCGAAAAGATTACGAAACGAGAGAGGATATAATAAAATGAGTAACGAAGTATTTAATATATAAATAATGTAAATAATATATAAATAATGTAATGTAATACATAAATGAGTAATGAGTACTTCGAAGTTCATCCAGAAACTTTTGACTGATCCTATCTCCTGTCTCAACCCTCCCCTCCACTCTCCTCTCCTCTCCTCTCCATCGTCCTATCGTACACACGCGCGATAGGAATTTTATGTACAGGATTACGTGTATGTTACTAAAAATATTCGTGTTATGCATCTCTTTGAGTGCGACACGAGCGTTTGTTTTTACGTACAGGATACGTTTATAAAAATGTGCGAGCCCGTGCGTACGTAATGTGAATGTAACGTACGTGAAAACACGAAGCAGACAATCTCTATCTCTCTATCTCTTTCTCTCTCTCTCTCTCTCTCTCTCTCTCTCTCTCTCTCTCTCTCTCTTTACCGCTCTCTTTCTCTTTCTATTTTCCGTTAACCTGAGATACCTCCTACACTTTCATCCTACGTCCAAGGTTCTTAGAATTGCAAGAGGATGAAATCTCAATCGTCCTGTAAATCCTGCCTGTAGTGTTAACCAATTGAAAGAGAGAGAGAGAAGGAGAGAGAGAGAGAGAGAGAGAGAGAGAGAGAGAGAGAGAGAGCAATGCGTGACATGATAAATTTCCTGTAAGGCAAAAATTCGTCATGAATCATTCAAAGAATACAATATTCTTTCTATTTTCTGTTCTCCGAATTATTACCAATGGATTTTATCGTGAATTATTTTCTACCGAATAAAAAAAAATCTTTACGTACGTACACACGACAAATGCGATGATATGAGAGAGAACTCGTATAATGATCTCACGTGCGATCTTAAAACAACGTTGTTATATGACCTTCGACGTACATATACATAAAATATTTCATATGCAATCCTAAAACATCGTTCGATGCGCATCGACAACCTTGCCTCAACGACGTAGTTAAGTAGATCAGAAATATTTTCATATACGATCCCTAAAACATTGTTCTAACGTATCTCAAACGATGATTAATATCATGATTGCCGATTAAAAATATTTCGCGTCCGCTATCATGAAGCATCATCGTTCACTGACGACGTCGATGACGACGATTAGAAATATTTCTTGTACGAATGTTTTTTTTTAATACTACGTTCCGATCCGTCGTGACATCGAACGACGAAAATTAAAAATGTTTAATGTGCAATCCTGAAATAATTAAACGTTTCGAGATAATTACTAATCACAGCGAGTAAAAGGCTGTAAGGATTTTATTTTCCTCTCTTTCAAAGTATGTTAAATATAATACATACACACAAACACGGAGAGAGAGAGAGAGAGAGAAAGAGAGAAAGTACATATGTACATTTACGAGATATTTACGCGATAATGAATTTATTTATTTTTTTTTTCTTCTTTTTTTTTACAAGATAAACTCTCTTCGATAGGAAGATATAAAATAGGTATGACATTTGATTAAAAATTCAAAAATTTGCCTTGCCTCTCTTGCCCCGTATGTATTTAATTAAAATTAGTGAAAACCTTTCGGCGCTTTCTAAATCGCCGATCCGATCGATAAGATTATCGTATAACATTCAGGTACATACATTCAATCGGAATAAATTTGATGATTTCATTAATAAAAATTATATCGATTCTCTTTCGTACGTCCCTTCGATCCGTCGATCCAACGATCTATCGATCTATCGATTTAAAAAAAAAAAAAAAAAAAGATAACAACGAATCAATATTTCTTTTCTTTCCTCGCGATTTTTCATCGATTTTTTTTTCTATCGATCGATCGATAGATCGACTCCCTCTCTCTCTCTCTCTCTCTCTCTCTCTCTCCGAACTCGAGGGAAATACGAAATTTTTTCTTTTTCTTTTGCCCTTCAAGGGAAACACTTTCAAATTTCCCGCGACAATAACGTCGACGTGTCTCACCTTATATTGTTTTGTATGTACTATAAAACTCGGATAAAAAATTGCATAGAGACACGCGTGTGCTTCAATTCTAAAAGGTGAAAGTGATTTAGACAGCACGTTTGTTCGTCCGTTGCGACACGCTTTTAAGGGAACGTTCTTTCGTTCGAAAGAAAGAAAGAGATAGATAGATAGAGAGAGAGAGAGAAAGAGAGAGAGAGAGAGAGAGAGAGAGAGAGAGAGAGAGAGAGAGATTCGAAGTCATTTGCAAAGATGTATTTTATAAAACTCGACAATGACGAAGGAGAAAAGCAAGGGAATATAGGAAAGAGAAGAAGGGGAAAGAGATACAAGAAAGAAAGAGATAAACGAAAGAGTATAACTTTTCAGCGAGATGAAGAGAATTCGACCGTCCATCTCGTGTAGATATTTATTCATGTATGTATTTATGTATGTATGTATGTGTCGAAAGAGAAACGCGGAAGAGAGAGAGATGAGCTTAACTTGGGATCATCTGCCTCGTCTTATTATGGTGGTGGCCCGTCCTTCGATATTTTTTTTTTTTTTCTTTTCTTTCGATATTAGCTACTGATTTACACGGAGAAAAGGTTAACGTGAGAAACTATTATTACTCGACGAACGAAACCTTACCGGAAATTCAATCTCCATATAATTTTAACGAGTTTCTTTTCGTTACGTTTCAAATGTCATAATTTTTCTTCGTCGAATCATTCAAAGAAGAAAAAAAAAAGGAAAGATGGCAGAAGGAAGGGAAAAAAATGAGAAAAAAAAAAAAACAAAAAGAATAAAGGAAGAAAAAAAAGAGTGTAAAATACGCAGGACATATCAATGCTAATGATGATTTCAAATATTTCTAATCGTACTAACACCTTCTCTTCTGCTTGTTAATTGTGTAATGTTATGTTCTACTGTTCCAGGAATTTGCATGCACGACGAACAGTATTTATCTTGGTGCAAAATGCGTCTTACAAAAAAAAAAGAAAGAAAAAAAAAAGGAAAAAGAAGAGAGAGAGAGAGAGAGAGAGAGAGAGAGAGAGAGAGAGAGAGAGAGAGAGAGAGAGAGAAATTTGTTTATGTCTTTTATAAATATAACAATTATAATATACATACATATATATATATATAAATTATTCAATATTTATTTATATAAATATATATACACATTTTAATTAGAATAATATCCTAACATGTAATTGAGATCATTTAATTGAAATTAGTATAGATCAATGATATATATATATAAAAATTCGTTTATAGAATATATCAGTGACATATATTACATTATACTACATTACAATTTATTATATATACATATATATTTATATACATATAGATATATGCATATCCATATATCATACATCATAAATTATATAAACGTAGTATAATAACCTGCTCGCATTTTCCTTTTCTATCCCCCCCTCTCTCTCTCTCTCCATTTACACACACACACACACACACACAAAATCCAAGAGCGTATGAGTACGTAGAGACAAGCAAGCAAGCAGCCAGGCAGACGACGTCGTTATACCGAAGATTAAAACGTCAGGTACACGCAAGCATAGTTGAAGTTGCATCGAGCCGAAGAATTCTCATCGCCCTTGCAACGAATCACGAAACTCGACTGTAAAATTCACAGACGTATTTTTTTTTGTCTCGCACCGATCCTCTTCCTCTTCTTCTTCTTCTTCTTCCTCTCCTCTCCTCTCCTCTCCTCTCTCCTTCCCACAACTTTTTTACTCTTCGCTTATATTTCTTCTTTTCGGAGCCGTAAAAATTTGTGGCTAGGGGGATATTCGCATAATAAAACATACATACAGATACACGCACATTACATACAAACATACGAAGTCGAAGGTCGCGGCTTTTTGAACGAAAGCGTGTGTGCGCGCGCGCTCGCTCGCTCCAAGATAAAAGAAGACGAAGCGAAGAAGAAGAAGAAGAAGAAGAGTGGCGACGTAATAACGAAACAATCGCCGTGTGCAATCTACCGTAGCACCTTTGCTCTTTCTTCCTATATACATCCTCAAAATAAGCGTGAAAAGAAGAAAGAAGAAGAATACGAAAAAGACGAAGAAAAGAGGAACAAAATGTCGTCGTGGGCACGTGCCTAATAATATCGATCGATCCGAATAAATTTATCGAAAATATTTCCTTTCATTTTTTTCCCCCCTTTCTTCTCCCTCATAACCTACAATTTTTTTCTCCGATCTTTCGTTCTTTTTTCCTCCCCAGCCCCCCTTGTTTTACTTTTCTTACTTTCGTATCTCACGATTCCATTAAAATTGAATCACGAGTCGCGCTTACGAACGACGCAATGTTACATGTTATTTCTTACGAATAAAGAAAGAAAGAGACACTTCACAACCTTTTTTTAGGTTAGATTCGAGATTGGATTAGAACGAAAATTATTCGACGATCTCAGGTTAGTATAATTTTTCATTTATTTGTACGATACAATTGATAAGACGGAGAGAGGTTTGACATTCTTAAGAGTAGAAATGTTTCGAATGTCTCGATCGAATGTTATTGAGAATGACTTTTCCCGATGTTGTTATACGAAGCCGTAAATATGTGCATCTTTCAACGACCGAACGTTTCTATGTATCATCTAATCGTTTTCGTACCATCCGCACAGGTGACGTCCATTGTTAATCTAATGTCTTCCTTTCCGATATCCATTGATGATTATACATACAGACATAATCGATCGTTCGAGTATCGAATATTAAATTGTTTCAAGTTTGTCATTATTATTTACATACATACATATATACATACATACATGCATAAAT
>OU964966.1:7471030-7488530 GCA_918808275.2 Dolichovespula sylvestris
ACCACCAAACGACTTGCTGCCAACTCGCTTTGGGGTTAATTCACGCGATTATTGTTTCTTTCTTCCCCTACTCTTCTCGATCGTATTCACTAATTTGTTCTTTTCTTTTTTTTTTTTTCGTCGCAGTAAAAGTTTTTCTATTTTTATTCGATCGATAATATATACTTTATTATACCGGTTTTAAAAAGAGATTATTATTATTAACAACCGATTACCACGCGAGAAGAGACATTATAACCATCGTTCTCTTTTCTTTCTATCTTTTTAATATACATACATATATATATACATATACATACATATATATATATATATATATATATATTCTCTATTTCTTTTCTCAACTGTTATGCGTGTGTATATATATATGCATGCATATATATATATATGTTTTCTCTATTCAAAAAGAAAAGGGAACGACGTTAATCACGACACGTCAACAACAACACTATCCGTCTGGTAGGACGACGCGCGTCGTACTGACTGAAGCGAGCTACGAAGCAAGTAAAACAGGTAGGTACGCAACAGGTGCTTCTAGCTCCCGATTGGTGGGGGCGCTCGTGGGACGATAAGTGGGGAGAATTGAGAAGACTAATGCGAGAGATGGATCGACCGTGAGAGTGGGGGTAACGCCGGTACTGGTAAGGAAGAGAATGAGACAGAGAGACAGAGAGAGTAAGAGAGAGAGAGAGAGAGAGAGAGAGAAGGAGAGAGAAGAAGAGGGAGGAAATGTAGCGTGCTCCTTCCTTTACGTATCCACACGAGAAACAGCTTCCCGAGTGAGCAACGACACGAACCGGCTTCGTTCTCCTTCTCTCGACAAAAGCGTTCCTTTTCCACGTATGTTCACAAACCTGCCGTTTTCTTTTCTCTCTCTCTCTCTCTCTAATAAAAAGAAGAAAAAACGAGAAATATATATATATATATACACAACCGTTTTTGAAAGATGAATAGATGTGATACGTTCGATCGACGACCAGAAAGATGACGAGAGATCCGTTCGTTTTGATCTCGCATGGAGAGAACACTCGATCTTTATTTCTCTTTTGTTTTATTTCTCACGTTTAACGTTAGTTAGTCGCGAGCTATGATCAAAGATAATTGTAAAATTTTCTAAAAAATGTCTATCGATCTTTCGTCGAGATATCCGTTAACAACTACGCGCGCATAACCTGTTCCCCCTCAATCGTACGCTGCGAACGTACGGCGTATATATGTACGCGTATATTTTTTTTTCTTATTTTTTTGTCGAGAGAAATTTTTTTTGTATACTTCGAAGTGGCAAAATTCGCGCGCTGCAATAAGAGAGAATCTGGCTCATCGTTCGAATAAACCGGTCGGTCGTTTCTTATCTTTTTAATATCGTAGTACGACGTTTTACTAGGAGTGGCACGCGTGTATGTATGTACCTATCGCCTATCGCACGTTTTGTATTTTCAATGAGCTCGAAACTTTCTTATAATAACGTCGGCTCAATGAATTCACTCTTTACGTCGCAGTACCGCGGCGATCGGTTTAACGTCGTTGAATTATTTATTTAAGTTGAAACAGAATTTTGTTTATATGTCCCTCCATCTATTTACGTACGTACGTACGTATTTACGTACGTATGTATGTGTGTATGTATGTATGCATGTATGTATGTAGGCGTGCGTGTGTGTGTTTTTAATGTTGTCCTTTTTTTTTTGTATCTACCATCAATGTAGTTGAGTAGGTTTTCAAATATGTATATATACGTATATATGTATGTATGTACGTACGTATGTACGTTTGTATGTATATGCGTTGAAACGAATTTTTCGGTTGAAGAGAAACGGTATGCAGGAAAGATAAAAATGGACGCAACCGAGAGGCACCTTGGTTGTGTCAGGAATGCAGGTGGTATGTGTTGCGTCCATTATTTTCCCTCTCCCCGTAATCATCCCTTCTTCTTCTTCTTCTTCTTCTTATTCTTCCTTTACCCACAAACAGAAAGTTTGCGGGTAGAAAACTTTCTGTTCGACCATATATAGAGAAAATCAGAGTTTAACCAGTGCGCCTTGCACTCGAGATATTCCTTGTTCCACATGCACGCTCGTATACGCCCTCTTTATCCTTTTTTTTCGTCTCTCCTTTCTTTCAACCCTCCCCTCCGCCCCGCCCTTCCCTTCCCTCTATCCTACCCCTTTTGAATTTGTTAAACGTAATTGCGAAAAATTGTAGTTATTTTGTCCGTCGATTTTTTGTTGTTGTCTTTCTCTCTCTCTCTCTCTCTTTCTCTATTTGCGTCCACCGTCCGTGTATCTCAACGCACGTAATAATTCGATCTATACTTTTGCCAATCCGACGTCTATATCTCTTGGTACTATAGACTCTAGAACTTGCGGTTAGAAGATCAGGATTACGGTTTTAAATAATGCTCGTCAAATGATCCTGCAACGCAGGATTGATTTACCTTACATGCGCATACAGTTCTCGACGCAATCCCGTATATGAAATTATATTTACCCGACTTTTCGTTTATATTTTTGTTTTGTTTTGCCGTTTTTTTTTTCTTTTTCTTCGCGGTAGAAACGTACGCAGATAATCCATAATATGAAATTTTTCTAAGAGAAATTCATCGAATAATATTAACGTTATCTTTATCTTTAGAACGATACAAATATTTATGTTGTTACGCGAATACAATTGTATAGGATATTTTCTATCGCAATTTATAGATTGTCATGTACGACGACATCGTCGATACGTCCTAAAAATATTAAGTACTTCGAAAAATTTGTGTGGAATTTCGAAATATGTATATTTATTCGATTGAGAGTATGAGTCACATATATATATATACATACATACATATTGGTTTTAATAAAAAATATTTATTTGTCATCATTATCAACAACCTTCTGCCATCTCTTTATAGACAAAATCTTTTAAAGTCAACGAAATTACCATTTTTTTACTTCCTCGACATTAGCAAATCGTTCACTGGACAAGCTGTATCGCACTGATCTGAATAAATGATAATCAAATATGGCTGCATATTACGATCCCAATTCCTCACAAAAAGTGTGGTAAGTGCAATACACGTATCTTTACTTATTTAGTTGTATATTGATTTCTTTTTTTTTCTCTCTGAAGATACCATAGTTTTTAAAACACACAGTGTCATATAATTGTAGATTCTATTTTGGAAGAAGTTACTGCGCCTACTGCCGTTGGATTTTCGTTCTTTTGTTTCAACCATCATATCGAGATTTGTTAAAGGAACCTCTTTTTAATAGTTCTCTATAAAATCTTATATCAAATAATCATTTGATTGTATTGTTATTTTCTGTACTATGCGTGTTACCGTTAAACCATCCAATTCGTATGTTTTAACGGTACGCGTTTTAGTCAATATCATTCGAAAACCAACAACTTCATTCTTTTCGTACTGTAATTCTCAGCTTTTCTTTTCTAAATGCAGCTTTTCTTGTTTCGGTTACAACCGATGGAACTGTCATGGTGGTTGTTACATTATATTATTAGGCTATGCGATATGGATGTGTGTTTCAGTTACTACTACATTCTCAAGATCATCGTCAAGATTAATCGGTGTAACTGAATCTCTGCTGCTTGAAATTAGATATCCTAAGTTTATGCGGTAATGGCTATTTATCCAAAGGCACATCATTTGTAGTCCAAACTTCCTATGTTTTTACTCTTTGCTACTGTCTCGTTATACTAATTGTAGTTGTTGATTGTGCTCAGTCTTTTCGTCTACTTAAATTATTTTCCACTTTTAAAAATTTTTTATACAGCGTTACAGTACATGTAGTGACGGCTATTACTATCATGTATGGGTTAATTTATATATCTTTTTAAAAATGATTATTTTTTCTTAGCAATAACCTTCTTTGCATTCTTTAATTTAGGAGAGTTAGTTTTGGTCGTAGACTTCCTAGCTTTGGATACAACTTTCTGTTGTGCTACATTTTTTGTTATCTTTTTTTTAGTAACACCACCGACTTTAGGTTTACGAGCTTTAGACTTCTTTCGTTCTTCAAGTATCTTAGCATACTGGTATTCCTCGAACGGTATTAAACGTTCCCTTATAGCCTCTATCTGTAGAACAGGTTTAGTCTTTTTACCGGATTCATTGATAGTCTTCTTTTTCTTGATAACGCGATTTTTCTTTGTATTGCTGCTTTCAAAGGCTGCAAGTTTAAAAGATCCCAAGGCTCCCTTTCCTGTAGTTTGTATAATCTTACCATTAGAAACTGCAGTCTTTAAATATCTCTTTATAGAAGTTGTTAATTTTGCTTCATTAACTTCATAATTTGCTATAATATATTTTTTAATGGCTTGAAACGACGAGCCTTTAGAATCGTCCAACTCTTCAATGGCAGTAGTAACCATTGTAGAAATAGGAGGATGATCAAATTTGGTCTCTTCAATTTTTTGTATAGTAAAAGAACCAGAAACTGGCTTTAACCAGTGAGAAACAACACGATCATTACCGCGTTTAATTCCAATTGCAAGTTCAGATTGTTTTGTTTCAAGTTCTTCATCAGAATCAAACTCTGAGTCTGAGTTTGGTCTAGTAATACGCGTTATGTTTTTAACACTAAATCCGCCTTCTCGAAACCTTTCAAACCACGTTTCACAAAATTGGATGTTTATAACGTCTTCTCCATAGGTTTCACAGATGATCCGTTCGGTTTCCACAGCAGTTTTTTTTTGATTAAAACAAAAAAGCATACAGTGGTATATATGCGTACAACTGGAATCAAATCTCACCATTTTACCTAAAAATAAAGTTATGTTGTGTTAATTAAGATGCCGTTAAGATGTGTTAATTAAGAAGACAAATCTTTAGTGAGTAGTCACCTCTTCTTTAATGTATAGTCCAGTAAATATAAGAAGAAAGGAAAAAGAAAAACTGTTAACTCGCAGTAACTTACACTTATTTACAATTCGATGAACTTTTGCAAGCTATTAATGCAATAAAATAAGTCGCAATTTTAGCAATAGACAAATCAACGCAAACCGTTTTACGTTACGATCACGAAAAGCTGTTGACGTTTGAACAAGGGAAATCGTGGCTACTGAGATTTTATTGGCCGTTTATTTATAGCGATGTCACGTGACGTTTCTCTAAATATTCTCTGATTGGTTGGTTCGTACTCCAATCAATGACGATCATTGTTAATCCACTTATTTCTTCGTAATATGAAAATCGCATTTAAAGGGAGTAAAATGCCGGTCTTGTGGATTAACCATAAACAAATTTCCGAGGCGAGTCTATCGTACTTCGCATGAACGTTCTCGAGTATTGTAATAAATCAGTGAATTAACGAATCGAACTTATTTTAGACATTTTTATAACGTTGAAATAAACTCGAATTTAATCTTAACCTTAAAAGTATTAAAGAAAAAAAAAAAAACAAAAGTGCCGCGTGAAAACGCTACTCGACATTTTCGCGAGAAGATCCCTTATAAGCTAGCTTATAAGCTTCGCGATAAAGCTAATACACAAAGAAACGTTATTAATTTATCAAGAATGACTGCAATTTCAGCGGGAGGCGATGGTAGAGGCAATCACGGACAAGCATATAAGGATAAAAGTAAACCTACTGATATTCGAAGCAGTAATATCAATGCTGCGAAAGGTAAATCTAAATTCTCGGCTTTTTTAATACACGTGCGTGGGACTATAATGATCAGTCAAGACGAAAAAATCCTTATATAGTAATGTCCCAATAAGATTCTTCTAGTCCATATTATAATAATGATAACTTTATTATATGTTTAAATTAATCTTAGGTTAATGTTTCTATTGTAATAATATAACAATAATGATATTCCATTACGTATTTCCAAAAGATTCTAAATTTTAATCGAAAATATACTGACAAGTTTATACTTTCAGCCGTAAGCGATGCAATTCGTACTAGTTTGGGTCCTCGTGGAATGGATAAAATGGTAATACATATATATGTATATATCGATGAAAAAATTTTTGTAAGATTTTCATTTACAATGTACCGTTTGTAATACGTAGATTCAATCAGGCAATGGTGAAGTAACGATTACAAACGATGGAGCTACTATTTTGAAAGAAATGAACGTTATACATCCCGCAGCTAAAATGGTACCGATGCTCGTTCTTTTTTCTCTTTTTCTCTTTTTTTTTTCTTTTTTTTTTTTCTTTTAATATATATTTAACATTTATGCAAGGTGTATCTAAATGTTTCAATGCTTTTAGCTGGTTGAATTGTCTAAAGCCCAAGACATTGAAGCAGGCGATGGAACTACAAGTGTTGTTGTAGTTGCCGGATCTTTGTTAGAAGCCGCGGAACGTTTATTACAGAAAGGAATTCATCCTACGCTTATAAGCGATGCTTTTCAAAAAGCTGCAGCTAAGGCAGTAGAGATACTTACAAGTATGTCTATACCGGTCGATTTAACTGATAAAGAATCGCTCGTTAAAACTGCAGCAACATCGCTTAATTCTAAGGTAACTGATGAGAGACGATGTTGACATACAATCTGTTGATTTTACATCTTGAAATTATTGTTTCTTTTTCTTCCCCTTTTTTGCTTTTTTTTTTTTCAAATTTCTGTAGGTTGTATTCCAACAATCAAGTTTATTGGCACCGTTAGCCGTGAATGCAGTATTAAAAATTACAGAGCCAGGAAAAGAACAGGCTGTTGATTTGAATGTAAAGTATAAATTATTGCTTTGGTCATCTGTTTTATAAAAATGTATTTTATTTGGATCAAATATGTGTAGGATATAAAAGTGATCAGAAAATTGGGAGGTACAGTTGAAGATACGGAGTTGGTGGAAGGATTGATATTTACACAAAAATCTTGTAACGTTAATGGGCCAAAACGTATCGAAAAGGCAAAAATTGGTTTGATCCAATTTTGCATATCACCACCTAAAACCGATGTAAGCCTTTCAAATCGATAAATACGGTTATGTTTAGACATTTTTCATTCTTTAAAGAACTATGAATCAGTATAAATCTCCTTCAGATGGATCATAACGTTATTGTATCGGATTATGCCGCAATGGACAGAGTTTTGAAGGAAGAACGAGCATATATATTGAATATCATAAAACAGATTAAAAAAACTGGTTGCAACGTATTGCTGGTACAAAAATCTATTTTACGGGATGCCGTCAGCGACCTCGCTATCCACTTCTTAGATAAAATCAAGGTTATGGTAATCAAGGACATTGAACGCGAGGACATTCCTTTCGTTTGTAAAACTTTGGGATGCAGGCCGATTGCATCGTTGGATCATTTCGTAGCCGAGAATCTCGTTACTGCAGAATTGTGCGAAGAAGTGCAAACGGGAAGTTCTAAATTTGTGAAGGTTGGTAAATGTAATTTTAAAATGGATAAAACGAGATATGCCGTGAAATGATATCAAAGTAACATTCAACACTCTCGTCTACGTAATTTATTTAGATAACTGGTATACAAAATCACGGTCGTACGGTGACCGTACTTGTACGTGGTAGTAATAAATTGGTTTTGGAGGAAGCCGAACGTTCTTTGCACGACGCATTGTGCGTTATTCGATGTTTGGTAAAACAGAAAGCATTGATAGCCGGAGGTGGAGCACCCGAAATTGAACTTGCATTGAAATTAGGTGCGTACGCTCAAACATTAGCTGGAGTGGATGCATATTGCGTTCGAGCTTTCGCAAATGCACTCGAGGTAAGACGTTTAACATTTGTCAACGATTAATATAATATATATAGAGAGAGGGTTGTTTTCCCATATCGTATATTTTATAATGTTACGTTTAATTTTAGATCATCCCGTCTACGTTGGCGGAAAACGCAGGATTGAATTCGATCGCGACCGTTACCGAATTGCGAAATAGACATGCTCAGGGTGAAATTACGACTGGAATCAATGTACGTAAAGGGGCTATTACAAATATTCTTGAAGAAAATGTACTCCAGCCACTTTTAGTTTCAACCAGTGCTGTCACACTTGCTTCTGAAACTGTACGCAGTATATTAAAGATAGATGATATTGTTAATACAAATCAATAAATTGCTCGAATAAAGATCTAATTATTAATATGTTCAAACAGCATGGTAAGTATTTTCTCTCTCTTTTTTCTTATTTTTTTTATTTTTTTATTTTTTAATAATAATGTGTACGTGCGTGTGTGTATATATATATATATATATATATATATATATATATATAATACATATTTCAAAATACAAAATATAATTATAACTTTTTACAGATTTGTACGCTTTCATTACAATTTTCTTATCTGTCTGAAGTTCCAATGGGCTTAATTATTGCAAAACTTTTGTTGCATTATTACTGTTTGAATAGCGCTTTGTACTATTCAATGCTTTTTATAAAATAAAATTAAATACAATAAACAAACTTCTAGAAAACTTATCGACAATTAATTTTATAGCTATACTATTACTACTATTACTACTTGTTTACTGTAATAATAAAAGTATTAATATATTTGTAATGAATATATAACATGGCCTTCTCAATTACAGTAATAAAAACAAAAATGAAAGAAGTGTTCTTTTTTTTTTTTATAATCATATATTTGTACAATTTCTCAAAACATATATAACATATTTCATGTTACATTATTTTTTCTTTTCGGTTCAGCATTAACAATACGTACTCATACCAAATTTAGTGCGTTCATATAAAATGTGTAAAATAATGAACTTTTCATATTATTTGACACTTATCGTCGATCCAACTGTTCTTTTTCTTTTTTTTTTTTTCTTTTTTATTCCTATCTCTTTATTTAGATCATAATTCAACGATTTAATCGTAGACTTGTCGCCTTTATATAAATATTAATTTTCTATTTCAATGTAAACATACAGAAGTATATTCTGAGTAACAATATTGATGATATTAAAAAAAAATTATAATAAGTTAGCTGCATGTGTTCGCATCATATATATGATCACAATTATTGATTCTCTCAAGTATAATTTAAGCTTGATTCATAAAACTAACTATAAGCTTTATATGTATTATAATAGTGTTAAGTACAAACGAAGAATAAACATAATAAAATAAATTTAATCGCAAAAGAATCTTTAAATTTTTTCTTACTCGGATTCGAAGTAACAATTGATATGACATTATGCGATTCGCTGGAAATATCATAAACGTTATCGATTTTAACGAGGATCGTTGAAATTCGTTTGTCAAATGTACCCGATCAACGAAGTCAAAACCGTTCCTCGTATTTTGTCTTCTTAATAATAAAACTTTTGTCTGTTAGTAGCGTCACATAGAGATATTTGCAATGTAATTAAAATACTATGATTGGAATGTTTATTTATAATTATCGAATCAGAAAAGATTCATCATGGCTGCGATTTGTAGCTGAATAAAATACTGCAATAGATGTATCCAAAAATTATTATATATAGTAGTTAAAGTCACGAGTAACAAAATTTCATGTATATACGATTGCACATTTAATATCACAAAGTACAAAAATTATATTGATCGCGCGCGTGAGTGTGCATATTAGTTATAAAAAATAAATTATTCTGATCAAATGATGATAACATTTTTATCGAATTGACAAAAATGTTGTCAACATTCATGAAATTCACAAAAGGGTACAATAATTATCAATTAATAAATTGTACGTCAATTTGGAGGATTAAGTTTAAATACGTGTATCTAAATTTCAAAATTATTTTATCAGCACGCGTTATCCATGCGTTTCGTATAAACAAATATCTCTGATTTGTTATGGACTACGATAAATGACATGCAAAGCGATAAAGAAATTCATTTTGTTTTCTTCTTCTTTTTTTTATTTTTTTTTTTTTTTTAGGAAGATCAGAGCGTCGAGCATACATCGTTGATGATGCAAATAATTTTGACGGTGAAAAAATGATTAAAAGAGAGATATGTAGCTTTCTCTCTCTCCTTTTTTTCTCTCTTTATTGTCTTGCATATACTGAAGAAACATGTAAATTATGATGAAAATTAATCTCAATATAGATAATTAGAGGAAGATTTATATTGTTTGGCAATACGAAAATATAATTTTTCAATTTTACTTTTACTAAAAATCTTTGTTTTTTTTTTTTTTTCTCATAATCATCAATTAAATATGAACATATTTAATGGTATCGTAAAAGTGATGGGTTGTTATGGAACGTAGTTCGTTAAGAGCATATAAAATTGCCATCGTGAGAAGGAACAATTGCCGAGAATATATAATTACAAAGAGCAGTCTCATTCAATTAATCCTAGTCTTTTCGAGATGGACAAAAAAAAAAAATATGTTAAATCGAGAACCTCGAATTGTACAGTTTTTTTTTTTTCTTTTTTCCCTTTGTAAAAATGTCTCACTTCGTTATTTTGTCCATTTGTAAAAACTCGAAGAAATTTTAATTACCAATAAATAGAAGACTGAACTTTACCAGCACCTTATTGTCTGTTGTGTCTCTTAGCATATAACGTTTTATAGTTCTGTGTTGCTTCGTGAATTATTTTTAAAAAGAATATTTCACCAAGAATTTTTCCTCGCACGCACGCACGCACGCACGCACGCATGCGTGCGTGCGTGCGTGCGAAGGGAGGGAGCAGTCACATCGTTAATTGATTTGACAATTAATTCGCAATTAATCGCAACGTTTCGATATATCTGGCAGGCCAAGTAAGGTTCGTAATTAAAGTTCTTTTTTTTGTTTTTTTTTTTTTTTTTTTTCTGGAATTATTACGAAACATTAGAGACGGATCTCACCTATCGTTATATATCGTGTATCGTTGTTTTCAATCGAACGTCCACGTACCATGGGATATTAAAGGAGAAAATTCATATTATCGTAATGTATCAGTAAAGGCGAGAATATCGTTCACCAACGTGGAATAATCTTGTGGAAGGACCATTGTTGATAAGTATTATTGACGTCGCAGGGCATCAACGATAACTGTTGGGTTTGCGGATGTAGGGCCATACATTTTTTATGTACCCGATGTAACATCGTTTTGGTTTTCTAAAAAAAAAAAAAAAATAAAAAAGAAAAATAATTCGAACGTTAACTCGAGGCTCGAAGGTACATTCACAAATACGTCGGATACTTTGGTTAAATGCGTTATCATACTTCGTCGTATTGCCAGGGTCCGTCGACGGTGCCCAAACGACAGAACGCCAATTTTACGCCGTGTCCGTCGGCTTCGATGCAACGTTCGCCAACGCCAAGTTGACCTTTCGAATTCAATCTAATGAGCTTAAAATGAAATATTTAACGTTAAACGCTTTTCGATCGGTTTATCATCGAGATGCAATAGTAACTAGATATACGTGCACGCGCTCACTTGATTATTTCCAAAACTGTGACAGTGCGCTGTGGCCATTAGACTAGGAGGCGCGTGTCCCATGGTGTCCAAACATCCTCCGGTTGCTCCATTTCTTAGCTACAAACAATTGTTTTTTTTATTTTTTATTTTTTTTTATTATTTTTCGTTTTATTCTATATCATCGTCAAAAAATTTCAGAGTTGAGTTTCAATAACGGGATCATTAAAGATACCTCTCCCCAATGTATGTTTGGCGGTAATTCTGGAAATTTGTCTAGAACGTCGTAGGCGACGTTATCCATGTACCATTGAAAGCTTTTACACTTTTTTCGTTCTTTGAAAAGTAATTGCTCGGTAATGTCACCGTGATCGAGCAATCTTGCGAGCGGTTCCCTCGTATAAAAGAACTCTTTGTGCTTGTCGTCGAACCAAGTTTCTATGACCCTTTTGTAGTTCTGTAAAATATCAGTTATAGTTGAATAATCGCATACGATAAAAATAGAATATATATATATATTAGTTTGGGGAATAAGTTCGTAGCGTTTTAAAATAAAAGTCTTTGATAAAAGCGCTACGAACTTATTCCCCAACCTAATATTTACAATGGTGATCAATGGTCCTTTTTTCTTCTGAGCGAGTTTGCCGAACGAATAAGGCATAAAACCTCTATATACGTGTCCGACATGCGAGCAAGGCACCCATAGAATACTTCCGCCACATTGCCAAATTTTAAATGACAATTCGAAATTTTCTCCACCCCAAACAAGTAATCCTTCGTCGTATCCACCCAACGATAAAAAGTATTGACGATTTATTGCAAATAAGCCGCCGGCATGGGTAGGAGATCTGAATTACAATATAATGATATATATTAATAATAATAATGAATAATAAAGATTGTTTTATAATCATGATAATAAGTAATATACTTATAAGGCATGCTGTCATGTGGTCGAGTTTTAGCTTCTCTTCTAGGAAGTTCATTTTCTTTGTATAACATACCCCATTCGAATATTCCTCTATATAAGTGTCCAGCTTGGTACACAGGCCGATATGCGAAGGTTTTATGATCGATACCATCGATCACTGGAACTGTCATTACATTGCTGCGACATTATGAAATAATATATATATGAAAAAAAATTTTCTATACACTTGATACGCGTAAATTTTTAATTTGTACACACATATATATATACGAGATACCTATTCATTGCAATTGGAGCTAAAAGAGGCGGCAACCAATTTGTATTCACTTCGCAATGAGCATCCAAAAAGACGATTACTTCGCCTTTGGCTTCTCGTGCTCCTCTCGATCTTGTCCTTATCAAACCTTGTCTTTCATAATTTCTAAGTAATCTGACTTTACCTCCCCATTGTTCGATATAAGATTCTAGGTCACCCTTTAAATTTTCTAAAGAATAAATGTTCTTGTAAATGCTATATACGAATATACATATTCGAAAGACGAATTGAAATTTTCTAAAAAAAAAAAAAAATCAATATCTTGAAATATACCTTTGTCTGAGAAATCATCAACAAGAAGAATTTCTTCTAAGAATTTCGATGGTGTTCTATTTATTACACTATGTACAGTCCTCATTAATACTGACCAACCTTCATTATGAAATACTATAATGACGCTTGTTCTAGGTAAATCCGTTGGATAATTCCAATGTTTGCATCTAAGAAAAGAAAAATTTCAATTGATATTATTCGAATAAAAGTAAATATACAATAAGATTGGAAATAAAACTTACTCAGATGGTCTAGTGTCAGGAATTGATCTATCTAAGGAAATTTCATCAGAGCATACCATATTCATACCATAATCTGATTCTGATTGTTGAACATCATTTTGTTGATCGTCCCTTAAAACATGTGCTTTGCCATCTTCTCCAGGACCTGTTTTTGGTTGTATATTTCTTGGTTCAAAGTTACCTAAATCTTCTACCAGTTCTGGAGCCTACAAATAATTCAATATTCATTTAATAATTCATATAATCATATAAATATGTATACACATACACACACACACACACACATACACACACACACACACACACACACACACACACACACACACATATATATATATATATATATATATATATAAATGTCTTACATTTACCTGTTTTCTTGACAGTTGTTCAGACCAATATACTTTTATATTATGTACTTGATTGTCAGAGAAGAAAGAAACAATCATATAAAAAATAATTAACACCAATATTCCACCAATTACTATATTAAATAAACGATGTCTTCTCAACTGTACAATTCTCATTTTCACATATATATATATGTATTCCTTCTAAAAACAATAAACATATTTTATTAATAAATAGGACAGTAAGTGGTATTATAACACAGCATTTGATAAAAATTAAAAACAATACTACTAACAAAAGAACAATAAAATGTACTATAAAAATTGAAATATCAGGCGGTTATAAATTTTATATTTAAATGAGAAAATTTGTATTACTTATTGAGTTTAATTCATATAAATACTTAAAAGGAACACGTACGTCTGTTTTCAAAGAAGTAAAATATGGTTTGTAAGGAATATTATTTCACTATATGCATATATATGTATGTCCTACGTTTACTTTGTGTTAACACATTAAGACTACACTTGTACAAGCATATACATTATTTTTTATTAAATGATATGTCTATACTAGCATGTAATAGAACATAAAAGCCAACGTGTCTATCACGCGTGTATGAAATAGGAACAAAGCTGTAGAGTAGGAACATCCACATTCCTTACGAAGTAAAATCGTACAGTTACGAGCATCGTTTTGTATCATTTTAGGAGAAAAATTCTGGCGCCAAGAATTTTCTCAATGATCCCAATGAAACTGAATATAGATTGGTGAATATTTAAGACTAGACCAATTAAATGATACTTTAGACAAGAAATTTAGCAAATTTTTCAATTACTCTTTTTATATATATATATATATAACATTTTATACAAAATAATTTATATATAAAATTAATAAGAAAAATGTTATATATATATATGTTTCATTTAAAAATTAAAAAGAACGATCTTTGTAATCTTTCCACAATCGAAAAGTATCGAAGGTGATCGAACATAGGGTCGAATATAAATATAAGGTTAACCCTTTATTCTTTACGCGTAGTTTGATAAATCTCCGCTAGGGGGTTCGATATAATCATTCGTACAAATTCGACATGCGTACATGTGTATTTTGTGTGGAGTATTGATTTACACGACAGGTTTCTAATATTTAAAAAGGATTGTATAACGAATTAATACAATGGTTTGTAATAATAAATAATATTTCAATATTATTTCGTAATATATAAATAATGTGCAAATAATTGTGTGTGTGTATAATGTGTAAATATTAGTAGATTCATTTTTATAGGTTATCTCTGTTTACAATATTTTGAAAATGATTTTGTTCATACATAATGATTATTACCAATAGATATCTATCTAAGAGAATAAATTTTACACGATGCTTTTACAGGGAAAAAATAAAAAAACTCGCAAAGTCGTAATGCAGAGGTTTGCACAAATGAAGAAGATGATCAGTCTCAGTGATTCAAGAATGTAAGTACGTTTTTATAAAAATAAATTATTCTGCATAGTATTGTTTTAAATGCGTTGTCGTAAAGTTGTGTTTGTTATTGATAGAAAACCCGAGAAACGAGCACCGCCAAAGAAAACTAAACCAGAAGACCCAACAAAGCTGAAGGTTAACGAAGCGTGAGTATAATTTATGTTACTTTATAATTTCGATATTATTATTCATAATATCTATTACGGTTATATTGTATTTTTAGGCCTCAACAATCTTCCGCGTTATTCTTCCAATACAATACTCAATTAGGACCTCCTTATCATATTTTAATAGATACGAATTTCATTAACTTTTCTATAAAAAATAAATTAGACATTATACAAAATATGATGGAGTGTTTGTACGCAAAGTGTATACCTTACATAACGGATTGTGTAATGGGAGAATTAGAGAAGCTTGGTCAGAAATATAAAATAGCTTTAAGAATTATAAAGGATCCTAGGTTTGAAAGATTAAATTGTATGCACAAGGGTACCTACGCGGATGACTGCCTTGTAAATAGAGTGACACAAGTAAGTATATTAAATTTGTACAAAAGTACTGATAGTATTATCCTAAGACAAATAATATCTCGTGCAATATAATTTTAGCACAAATGTTATATCGTCGCTACCAATGACAAAGATTTAAAAAGGAGAATACGAAAGATACCTGGTGTTCCTATAATGTACGTTTCTCAACATAGGTATACAATTGAAAGAATGCCGGATGCTTATGGCGCTCCTAAGAAATGATATCGACCGATATCGTTCATTTAATTTAATAAAAACGAAACAATTACGTTCCCAACGTTGATTGTTACATTTTGTACGATAAGTATTACTTTGTTGTTAAAGTAAATCCGAAATTTCGAGAAATATTGAAAAGAACGACAAAAAAAAAATATATATATATATATATATTTGTTATAAAATGAATTTTATCGTTTTATATACCGAAAGAAAAAAGTAAAAAAGAGAAAAAAAAGCAAAAATATTTCCCCGAAAGAAAGTAATTTATTCATAGAGAGGATCGAGTGGATCGGTTTCTGCACAATGTCATTCGTTTTGTACGTTTTACGATATACGATTGCAGGGGGGGTGGAGGGTGGAGGGTGGCTGAGGGGTTGTGTGCGAGACCGGAAAACGATATGTCTTTCATGTACTAGCAGGAGTCTAAGAGACAAATAGGGAGAATGTGTTACAGTTATTGTTCGGTGAAACAATAAAGCTGTAGCTTGTACCGCCTACGCAGTGTCCTGCAACTCGATAGAATTTTACTCTTTTACTAAGGTGATGCTGCCCTCTGTATGGTAGAGAGAGACAAAGAGAAAGAGAGAGTGAGAGAGAGAAAAAGATAGAGAAAAAGAGACTACAATAAAGTTAGACAAGGTGGGCGCAAAAGGCCATTTCGTGTGAGGAACGATTGCACGCGAATTTAATGTATTAGCTATGTTCTACCTCTCTCTCTCTCTCTCTCTCTCTCTCTCTCTCTCTCTCTCTCTCTCTCTCTCTCTCTCTTAAAATAAGTTGTTTTTATCTCTCTTACGACCGACCTTACCTGCTTATCATTAAAGTAACGTTAAATAATAAAGTCCATCGTTATCGTTCCCCATGCTATGATCCAATGTTACCGATCAATTTCGTAAAATCGATTATCGATCCCGTCTATAAAATCGACTTCTAACAATACGATCATGGACTTGTATCGATATAACGTCTCGTTTATTCTCACTTCCGTCGAATAAGCTTCGTTGAACAATGTGCAACGCATTTGAAATTTTTCTATCTCGCATACTTAGAGACAAAAGGTAAATGCCATAATTGATCGTTTCTCTGCCCACCCCCCTCCCCCGTGTCAAATATTTTTTAATACGTCCGTAAATAATATAGCTTAGAATGAATGTCGGGATTCCATTGACCTTCAAAAGGTTATAACCTTTCTAATCTTAACAGAATAACAAATGGCGTATGCGTAAGCACGTCGTTGCCACGGTGTTATACCAAAGGAAATATTAATCATGCGTGATGCACACAAGGAGTTCACTGTCTCTCCTACGGTGTTTACACCCTCGCAAAATTATTTCTATCCGTATATAAATTCTATCCCCATTTAAGGTACATACAATACGTCCGAGAAGGGGCCCCCGCTTTTATAACAAGCGAATCTTTGTCCCGTGAAATTTATATCCAACGACGATGACATTTCTTCTTCTCATCTAATTCGTTATTATTATTATCATTATTATCATCGTCATCGTCGTCGTCCTCGCAACGAAATCGCACGATTTTCTTCCCGAATATTCGCGTTTACGATTATCGTTCGACGACATTTTGACAAATTTTACGATGATCTCTACAACGCATTCAGTTACACGCATCTTTACAAATTTCTAATTACGTTCGTTCGCGGGAAATATTTTTGACAAATTTTACGAAATTTTTTTTTTTACGACGAGGTTATTACACGCGCCCTCTTAAAAATAAAATATTCGATCGATTTTTTTTTACATCGAAATTATACGTGTCTTTATAAATACTTGTATTTAAGATTATTAAAAAGAACAAAAAAAAAAAAAAGAGAAAAA
>OU964966.1:7491030-7498530 GCA_918808275.2 Dolichovespula sylvestris
CCATGACGATATCCAAGTGACAAGGAATTTTCGACGTTAGCGCTGGGGCCCTATCACGACAAATTTCGTTGAACATTATTCGCCGTCCGTATTTTTAAGGACGTATCTCTTCTTTCCCTTTTTTTCTTTTTTATCCTTTTTTTTTTCACGTGGCTTACGCAAATGAATTCAAGGTTAGCCACGGTAAGAGAGACGATTCGAAGATCGATTATATGACTTTCATCTGATACGAGTTATACAAAAATATATATATATATATACACATTTACATATACATATATATATATGTGTGTGCGATTTAGATTCAAATCGTTGTGATGCTCGACAGTTAATGTCAATACGTGGTAGTAATTTTTGAGAAAAAAAAAAAAAGAAAAAGAAGAAAAATCACGGCAGAAAGGGAGATCCGATTGGTCTCTTCTAACGCGCATCTGCAGACGCGTTTCGCGAGGTGCGGCTCCTTGGGTCAGTGCCCCCACTATCGGCCGAAGTCTCTTCTTGTACTCGCTTAACTTTCGTACGGCGGATAAAAAGAAAGGTCCCTGTCCGGCGAGAAAGGAAGAGTAGGAAGAGGAACCGAAGACACCCCCACCCCGCTTCAGAGTTCATCCTTAATCCAATTTCGAACGAGGACGAAGTGCCGGACGGGAATATATATATATATATATACACACACATATAAGAAAAAAAAAAATATAAAAGAGAAAAATGCGGGCCGTTGACCGTCGCAATCGATTGGAGATCAGCGCGTGCTGATTGATGGTTAAATAAAAAGTGGCCGACAATGACGGAAGAAAGTGATTGAACTATCGAGGATGAAACTGACAAAAGAGAAAATGAGGGAAAGGAACGACAGGTAGTATTCGTGGATCGTAAATGATTTTTTTTATGCCGACGAGTCGAGAGGAATTTGGCTAAGGAAGTTGGGCGCGTCGAGGTACCGAAGAGATGATCATAAGAAGATCGATGGTCCTAGCCTTGGTCCTGGGACTGTTGTTGGTGGACCAAAATGGCGGCCAGGCTAGCAACAACGAGATGCGCTCGTCGAGCAAGTATTATTCCCAGAACCTACCTCAAAGAGTTACGCGATTAATTCCGCGAAGGTCACCGATGTTGCCGCAGGATAGTGCTACAATGGGATTGACGATGCAAAGTAGAGCGGTAGATACAAGAGTTACGCTCGAAGTTAAGGAGGGTGAACCGAAGGGTACATTGGTCGGTCAGATACCAGTTAAGCCTGGTTTTACTTATAGATTTAACGAACCGCCCCAGGAATTCGTGCTCGATTCTAAAACCGGAAAGATAAGAACGGCGAAGGTATTGGACAGGGAAGCCCTTAGCAGCGATAGATTCGACCTAGTCGTACTATCGAGTCAACCGACTTATCCTATAGAAGTGAGGATCCTTGTATTGGATATAAACGACAACGATCCCGAATTTCCTGAATCAAGCATAGCCGTGAGCTTTTCGGAATCGGCGGTAGTAGGGACGAAATTGTTATTGGACGCGGCCACCGACAAGGATACCCCGGAGAATGGGGTGACGGATGATTATTTTATCGTCGATGGTAATAAGGACGAAAAATTTCGTTTGGAAGTAACGGGGAATCCAACGGGCGAGACGTCCTATCTTCATTTAGAGACAACAGGAAAATTGGATAGGGAACAGGTAGAATATTATTCTTTAAATATTTGCGCCAGGGACAGGGGACATCCGCCCAGATTGGGTTATCTTTTGGTAAACGTAACCGTATTGGACGTTAATGACAATCCTCCGATCTTCCAACAGAGCGATTACGTCGTCGCTTTGAACGAAAGCGCACCGGTCGGTACAAAAGTTCTCACGATTCGTGCCACCGATAAAGATTCCGAGGACAATTCGAAATTGACGTATTATTTGCCCGATACCGAGAGACAGTTTACGATAGACCCGGAGACGGGTACCATTACGACCGCGGAGCCTCTAGATTGTCCCGAACAAAGCTGTGCGACAGCACGTCCAGGCGGAGGCTGTCCAAAGAGCTGCGTCATAACGGTCTTCGCTCGAGATCACGGATCGCCAAGGCAAGACGGACGCACCTACGTAACGGTGAATCTATTGGATGCGAACGATCACGATCCCGAAATAAAATTTAGTTATCTTACGTTAACCGCCGGTTATGCAACGGTCGATGAAAATGCCGCTAAGGAATCTCTAGTAGCTGCGATTGCCGTCATTGACAACGACGAAGGCCTGAACGGCGAGACCACCGTTGAGATACGCGCTGGTAACGAACTGGGCCATTTCAGGCTGGATAACACGCAAAGTTTCGATATCGTTCGGGTGAATGGTAAATTGGATCGCGAAGAAATTCCAAAGTATAATCTAACGGTCGTCGCTACCGACAAAGGCACGCCACAAAGATCGGCGACGGCGTATCTCGTGATCCATGTAAACGATGTCAACGATCACGAACCGGTCTTTCAGCAGAGCGAATATTCTTCAGTTTTGTCCGAGCTATCACCGGTCGGTAGCTTCGTGGCTAGCATTTCGGCTACTGATGCTGATTCCGGATTAAATGCAAGAATTTATTATGACTTTGATTCCGGTAACGAGCAGGGATGGTTCGCAATCGATCAGGATACCGGTTTGGTCACGACAATAGCGACTTTGGATAGAGAGATTCAAGGAAGTATCGAATTGCACGTGTCCGCCAGGGACGGCGGACCAAATCCGAAGTACGCGTCTACCCACCTTAAAGTAACTATACTGGATGAGAACGACGAGGCCCCGAGATTCTCTCAAAATATCGTTTATGTCACATTGTCCGAGAACACTCCTCCGCAGAGTCTCGTGGCAACATTAACCGCGGTTGACAACGATCAAGGAACGAATGGAAGTATAGCTTACAGTTTTCATTCCAGCGTAATAAGGGATCATCCGAAGACATTTGCATTGGATGCTCTAACGGGACAGCTGACAACAAAAATCGGCATGGATCGGGAATCAATAGCCGAGTACAGTATCTTGGTGATCGCCAAGGATCAAGGTACACCACCTCAATCGTCGACAGCTACCGTATTACTTTCCTTGGAAGATGTCAATGATAATCCGCCCGTGTTCTATCCGTGGAGATATTTGATGTCGGTACCGGAGAGCGCACCGGTAGGTACTTCGGTTGGTAAGATCATAGCGACGGACGCCGATGCACGGGAAAACGCTCAAATAAGATATTCCTTGGAATCTGGCGGGGAGGGTATTTTTATCGTCGACGAAAGAACCGGCGAAATCACTTTGGATGGTTCTTTAAGAGCTGCCCACAAAACGCTTTACGAATTAACCATCTCCGCGAAAGATACCGGCGATAAAATAGCAACTAGAAACGCCGTGGTAGAGATCATAAGAGAGGAAGATTTGGAACATCTCGAGTTCGATACATACAACGGTTACAACTTCCGCGTGATGGAGGACAGGGGTGAATGTAGTTCCATGCCATCTGGCTTTGGTAAGGAAGTCGGAACCGTACAGGTTACTCAGTATGGCAATTCCAAAGTAACATACAACATTTTGTACGGCGATCCAAAGAGGAACTTCAAGATAGACGAGGTCACCGGTACGATTAGTACGGCTGGTTGTTTGGATAGAGAAAACGTTGCATTTTATAGTTTACAATTGGCTGCCAGAGCTGGACTTGCCTATGGACAAACGCTTGTAAACATAACGGTAGTAGACGTAAACGACAATCCACCGAAATTTCCTAAAGGCGAAGGCGGCGACGAAGTTTATTTGAAAGAGAACGCTGCCGTAGGCCAAGAGGTTTATCTGGCACGGGCCAAGGATCGCGATGCGGGCGCCAACGCTAGAATAGTTTACTCGTTGACTCACAATCCTGGGGAACAATTTAGGGTGGCCGAAAATTCTGGTATAATATATCTAGGGAAGCCTATAAGGGCACCGCCCGGCACGATTTTAAATTTGGAGGTTACAGCTACGGATTCCGACGTACAACCACTTTCGGCTCAGCATCAAGTAAGAGTTATCATCGAGGACGTTAACGATCATACGCCCGTCTTCAAATTGACCAGCTACGAGACGTCCTTGTCCGAATCAACGCCCGTGAACGACCGTTTCTTTTCGCTAACCGCCACGGACGTTGATCTCGGCGCCAACGGTAGAGTTTTATACAGCGTGACCGATGGAAATGCCGAAGGTCGTTTTGGAATTTTCCCGGACGGGCAGCTTTACGTTAAGAACGTATTGGATCGCGAGGAACAAGATTATTACGCATTGGAGGTGACCGCCAGCGATCAAGGCAGCCCATCGAGAAGTTCGGTCGTCCCGGTCGTCGTACATATACTCGACGAGAACGACAACGCCCCGGAATTCACCAATTCAAGTTTTACTTTTCACTTGAGGGAAAACGAGTTGCCGGATACGTTCGTAGGAAAATTATTGGCCACTGATCGAGACGTTGGCCGTAACGCCGATTTAATGTTCTCCTTGCCGATAAGCCAACAGGATTTTGTCGTAGATCCGCGTAATGGATTTATCAAGTCGTTACGTGCTTTCGACAGGGAGCTTTTGGTCAGCAACACCGGCGCTAGCTACGTGACGTTAGAGGCAACCGTTACGGATAACGGCGAGAATCGTTTGAGAGATCGCGTCAAAGTCACCATTTACATTACCGACGTAAACGACAATACTCCGCAATTTCAGAGATTACCTTACAAGGTACAAGTTAGCGAAGGCGCGGCCATAGGTACTCAATTATTGAGAGTTTATACCACGGACGCCGACGAAGGCCTCAATGGTGACGTATTCTACACTTTAGAGGCTGGCAATCAAAATGGACATTTCATGATCGACGAGGCAACTGGACAGATATCCCTTGTTCAACAGCTCGATCGCGAAGCATCGAATAATTATTTGTTGACCGTGGTAGCTCACGATGCAGGATTAGAAGCTCGTCTGTCATCGAGCGCCACCGTGCACATCGACGTACTCGATGAAAACGACAACGTGCCCCTATTCGTTGATAATAAATCGAAAATATCGATTCTCGAAACGACCCCTACCAATACGGAATTACTAAGATTCAAAGCGACCGATAACGATCTTGGACCCAACAGCGAACTGACCTTCGCCATATCCGCCGGCAACAGGAGGGACACTTTCTACATCGATCCGCTCACCGGTACATTGTACCTGAGGAAGCCGTTGGATTACGAGGAACTGGAGAAGTACGTATTGAATATAACTTGCAGCGACGGCGGACACCCTAGGCTCAGCTCGGTAATGACTCTCGTAGTCGAGGTCATCGACACGAACGACAATCCTCCGGTATTCCCGAACACAGCGATCGTACGACAGATCCGTGAGGGAATACCGGTACACATGCCGATAGTTACGATAACAGCGGAGGATCCAGATTCCGGGGAGAACGGTATGGTCAGTTATTCGATCGTAAGCCAGGATCCGGAGGATCAGGTACGTCGTTTCGGTATAAATCCGTCGACCGGCGTTATACACACGTTATTGCCGATCGATCGCGAGGAAGTCGATACGTTCAAGCTAGTGGTGGTTGCTACGGACAAGGCCCAGCCGGCCAGTGCTAGATTGTCGGCGGAAAAGTTGGTGATCGTAATAGTCGAGGACATTAACGACAACGCACCGATATTCGTCAGTATGTCGGCGGTTATTTTACCGTTGAGGGCTAATCCGAGTTATCAGCCGCAAAAGGAGGTCGTGGTAACGCAATTGGTCGCGAAAGACTTGGACTCGAGTACGAACGGATTGGTGACGTACGAGTTACTTCGTTCGAGCGTCAATTACTCGGACATGTTTCGTATACACCGTAACACCGGTTATCTGACAATGAGACTGCCAAGATCGACTAGGAACGCACTTACCGAACGCGTCTCGAAGTATCAAGTGGGCGTACGGGCGACCGACGAGGCCGTCCAAGCCGAAAGAAGATCATCGGAGACGTATCTGACCTTGATAATGCCAGGTGAGGACGGAGAGGACCAACCAATATGGGAACATAGGGGTCAGCTCGAGGGTAGTGTCTACGAAAACGAACCGGTAGGGGCTAGTATTTTAAGAGTGAGTGCGCGTACCCGAAGATCGAACATCGATATTGAGTATTACGTGACGAACGTGACCGCTGGTAGCGGCGGTCCTCAGGTCGACAGATTGTTCGACGTAGACACGAAGACAGGTATACTGTCGACCGCGGCTGCTCTCGACAGGGAAACAGGAATCCAGTGGTACGAGGTTGAGCTATACGCTATAGGAGTTGGCGGGACCAGGCCCATAACTACGTCCACCAAAGTAAGTCCCCCACCCAGCATTTCTTTTTGATCGATCGCCCGTCGAATATTAACGATACCGATGCATACCAAAACTTATTTCCCTAGAGGGGAATTTTCTTTCTTTAAACTCTTTCAGGGCTTATCTCATCCGATATCGAAGTAAACGAACGTTATACGAACGAATAGATACGACTTTTAGCGACACACACACACACACATATATATATATATGCTTTTATAGATTTAAATGTATCTATGCATATTTAATGTGCCTTAAAAAATATATATATATATATGTTTTTAGTCGGTACATTTATATCTAGAATTAAGGTAAATAAATACGGAATAGAATAAGAATTTCTTTGAGAAAGAGGCTCGATATATATATATATATATATATATATATATATATATATATGCATTTATATATATATATATGTATGTGCATTTGATTACGGTCCTCTCCGAAATACGATAAATATAAATTCGATCGGGAAGTATGTTACGTAACAATTGGGCCTAACATAATTAGAGAGCGAGCGATAAAGAGCAGTGGAGGGGGTGGGCTGGGGGGGAGAAGAATTCACGAGGCGAGAGACCACGAAGGACGACAATGTGCGCGAGAGAGAGAGGGGGGGGGGCGGACGAAGGGATTCATGGTGGCGGGAGGGAGAGTTTCTTCTCGGGCGATGAAGGAACGTAAAGGGGCGAGAGAGAGAGAGAGAGAGTGAGAGAGAGACGAATAAAGAAAGAAAGAAAGAGAAAGAGAAAGAGAGAGAGAGAGAGAGAGAGAGAGAAAGAAAGAAAGAAAGAAAGGAAGGAAGGAAGAAAGAAAGAGAAAAAGATGGAAGGTGATGTGGAGCGAGGAGAACCGAAGAGATAAGAGAGAGAAAGAGAGAGAAATAGAGAGAGAGAGAGAGAGATAGAGAGAGATGGTTCACGCGAGAGTCCGATGAGAAGTGGAAGGAGCCAGTCAGCGAAAGAGAAACAGAGAAAGAGAAAGAGAGAGAGAGAGAGAAAAGAGATAGATAGAAAGAGAGAGAGAGAGAGAGAGAGAGAGAAAGAAAGGGAGTAGGCACAGGGTGGGAGAGAATAAACGACAAGATGAACCGCGTGCCAGGAAATCAACTTGGATTCGAGTTGGGGCCCGCTGCCTCGCTCTCTCCGGTGGTACAGAACTCGAGAAAAACTTGATCTCGGACGAACG
>OU964966.1:7501030-7518530 GCA_918808275.2 Dolichovespula sylvestris
CGATTTAACGTTCTGTTATAATAGATAAATCAATCTTTCCTTTCGTAGTAGCAACCGTGTTGTGTCGTTGGCTCTCAACGAAAATGTTAGGATTATTACAAACGCTTAGAAATACCATATATATATATATATACATATATATATATATATATATATATGTATATGTATATATTATTCACGTTAAAACGTTCGTCGCATTGATATGCGTGTCAGTATTTGAAAAATGTCCAATCGAAATCGTATCGATGGCCGTCTTTAAATTTTATTTACCCCATTGATATCTGTCTCTCTCTCTCTCTCTCTCTCTCATTCCCTTGTTAGTTACGAATCGATCGATCGGTTAAATACACGTGTAGACAGAGATCCTATTTTGATGTGAGAAAAATCTTATGTAACTCTAATGAGAAGCAACGAGATAAGAACTCGTACGATCATGGTGCGTTCGTGTTCTTGCCGACGCCATGCACGAGTTACATTGCAAGAAAATGCTTGGAGTTGAGTAATAATTAATTATAATAGGTCACCGCACTTCGTGCCAATCTGTATCTTTAGTCTTCTCTCTTTCTCTCTCTCTTTCTCTCGTTCTGTGTGTGTGTGTGTGTGTAGGTAATATCCAATACTAAAACCATTTCCCTGCGATACGAACAGGGTCCGGTTGAACCCACCTCTTACTCCTCCCCCGTCAACCATTGTAAATCACTTTTGATCTTTCCCGATGATTTTTCATCGTTATACTCTAATCTGTCGTCTCTTTTCGTTCTTTTTTATTTTTATTCTCATTCTTTTGATGTTTTTTATTTTTGTATGTTTTTGTATTTTTTTATTTTTTCTTATATATATATATATATATATATAATTTTTTCTACGCTCTCTTTCTTCCTTTCATCTTCTTCCTTATTCTTCTTCGAAAAAAGAGATAGATAGATAGATAGGTAGATAGATAGATAAAGAGAGAACAATATTCATCATATAATTCGTTAGAAATATTTGTACAATTTTCTTTTATCTACTTTTTTTTTCTCTCTTCCCGCTCCACCATTCCTTCATTCTCACATATTTCTTTTATCTTTTTTTCCTTCTTTTTTTTTTTTTTTTTTTTCCATTCACGATCTTAATACACGGTAACCGTGAATCGATTAATAAATCACTTTTCTAATACCGAATGTCTATCCGGTCTAGATCGATACGATTTAAAATTCTTGACGTGTAGAAAAGTGGACGGCTGTTGGAGTCTGTACGAAGAGATAAAAAAAAGAAAAAGAAAAAAAAAAAGAAAAGAAACGAAAAAAGAAAAAGAGCGAAGCGAAGGAAAGAAAGGGACAAGAAACTATACATGCACGGGCTAACACACACACGGACACACATGTATAAACAAAACGTTTCCAGTTTCCCTCCTTGTTTTGCATAACATTTGCATTAAATTCGATCATCGCATAAACGGTAACTCGGCTTAATCTAATTATTTATCTCTACGATGTAACTTAATCTTAGGTAACTTACGTACATACATACGTACATTTATACATACATACATACATACATTCATACATACATACATACATACATACATACATGCATACATACATACATACATACATACATACATACATACATACATACATACATACATACATACATACATACATACATATATATACACGATTAAATATTTGTATATACATTCATACATATGTGTATATATATATATATATATAAATACGTATGTACATACGTAAGATATAAAATTTCGATCACAGGAACGAATCGATTTTTATTCTCATATTTATTTCGCGAATCCTTCTCGGACGTTTTATTCGTCCCGGGGATATTCGCGAGAAAATATGAAATAAAGAAGATGGAGAGAGTGGCACCTTTAATGCCACGCTAATCTTCTACTTGCTCATCATCATCATCATCCTCCTCCTCCTCCCCCTCCTCCTCCTCTCCCTCTCCCTCCCTCTCCTCCTCTTCATCGTCGTCGTCGTCGTCGTCGTCCTCGACTTAACCAAGAGTTCTCTCCTCTTTCTCTTTATTCGCGTTGTTCATCTTGTCGGAATCACAATCGTCATCCTCGCCATTTTTCAACGTCTTTTTTAGAGGGAGTACCGGAAAGAATCGAGAACGAGGTGGTAGGGCGAAAGAAGAAAGGGTGTCGAGTACTCTCAGGGTTAGTGATGGGTGTCTGAAAGGGACAACGAAAGGGGACTTTCGAGTAGGGACGTGAACGGGATGAGGGAAGGGAGACGAAGATTGGGGTTTTGGGTGGTGGTGGTGGTGGTAGTTATCGTAGGGGTTTGGGGTGGGGGTGGGGGAGTGAGAGATCGGCGTAAGGAGTGATATCAAATCTGTGGGCGTGCATGAGCGATAACGAGAGCTCCGTGGTGGAAAGACCGAAAATAATTTCTCTGCTCATCCGGTATCGTTGCGACAGATAAGACACTCGGCTTAAAAAGGCCCTTGCCCGGCTGATTTGTGCCCCGACCAAATATATATATATATATATATATATATTTCTCTCCAACGAGATTTTACTTCCCCTCTTTTCGGACGCGATGCGGTGACGAGGAGAGCTAAGAGAGAAGACAAGAGAGGGAGAAGAGGAAGAGGAAGAGAGAAGAGAAGAAAGGACGATGAGAACGAAGAAGTTAACTTTTTTTTCTTTTTTCTTTTATTTTTTTTTCTGGTTCCGTCTCTGTCTCGGTCCTCGTCTTCGTCTTCGTTTTCGTCTTCGTCTTTCTTTCACTTTCTATCCCTTCCTCTCTCTCTCTCTCTCTCTCTCTCTCTCTCTTTCTTTCCGTGCGTCTCACCTTCGTCTTTCTTCCTTTTTTTTTTTTTTTTTTTTTTTTTTTTGATAATAATTTATAAGAAGAGGGAGAGAGAGAGAGAGAGAGAGAGAGAGAGATAGAAGGATTAAAACAAAAAAGCGACAAAACGTTTTAAACGAGCTTTCGACAAAACGATAATCTTTTTATTTCATTTCTTTATTTTTTCTTCGTTTCTTTCCTTCGCCTTTTCTTTGTTCTTCTTTCTTTTTTTTTTTGCTTTTTTTTACGCTACGAGATATCTCAGGGTTTATTGAGTTTTTCAACTCGAGTTAAAAACTACGAAAACCATGTCGCGAGATTCGTACGACCATTTAATGGCGAATGCGATTATAAATACGCGACGATCGTTGAGTTTTCTGTTCTCCTTTATCTCGATTTCGTATGTTCTACTTTTTTTTTTTTTTTTTTTTTATTAATTGGTCGTTCCGATCGTCGGTTTCGCGCGTATGTCCGTCCATGATTTGACGCCTAGCAAAAGAATTTCATTTCGCCGGCGAGTTTGTGCTGAAATTATTTCATATGACAAAAAAGAAAAAATAGAAAAGAAAAGAAAGAGAAGACGAAGAAGAAGAAGAAGAAGAAAAATTGTAACCCGGGGAGTCTCGCGAAGGATCAATAATCGATCTTTGGAATCATCCAGGAATCTTTTTGATCCGTCCTGTTGGTACTCCTATATGCTAGTCGTACGTACCATATGTCGATAACAGCTTATCCGTGAGAAGAGCGAACAAATTTTTGAAAAGAAAAAAAAAAGAAAGAAAGAAAAAGAAAATATTTTTCCAGTGGTTAATATGACGTAACGTTAAAAGAAGAATAAAAATTAAAAGATGGAGAGAAAGAGAGAGAGAGAGAGAGAGATAGAAAGAGACAGACAATGAAAGAGAGAGAGAGAGAGAGAGGGAGAAAGGGAGAGAGAGGGAGAGAGAGAAAGAAAACTTCGTAAACGCTCTTAAATCCATTTTAAAACGGAATCTCTTTGTCATATTCATTTCGAAAATATCATTTCGACATTGTATTTCTTTCTTTCCCTTTCCCCCAACCACCCTACTTCTTCCATTCTCTCATCTTTCCTCTCTTTTTCCTTCCTCTTTCTCTCTCTCTCTCTCTCTCTCTCTCTCTCTCTCTCTCTCTCTCTTTTTCCTCTTTGCGTCCGTCAACGTGGGTAAATGCAATCATCGTTTTCTCGTAATAAAGTTGGCGGAAGCGAATCAGACGCGCTTGTTGCAAACTCGTACGAAAATACTTTGTCGGAAAGGGGGTGGGAAAAAAGAAAGGGTCGGCTAACGAACTCACTCCGTGGCTCGATGGAAGCGGAGGGTTGTGGTAGGGTGGGGTAGGTTGTTGGCGATGGTGGTGATGGCGATGGTGGGAGGGGTGGAACGATGCGCGGGAAAAGAAGATTTAGGAGTCGAGTGGCTCATACGTAAAAAAAAAAAAAGCAAGCGATCGTGAGCGTTGGTTAACGAGGAAGAGTTGAACTACCTCCCCTCCCCCTCCCCTCCCCCCTCCTCACCTCCTCGCCCCTCCCCACCTCCTCACCCCGCACCGCAGCGCATCGCACAGGCAGGGAAGCTTCTGGTGGAACGCATGGTACGGTATTACGAGCGATATGATCCTTGGATGAGCTTGCGCTTTCCAACGAAACTCTCGATGAGCGTATCTACAAGCGGCTTTCTAAACCGTTGAGTTCTATATACCCACCCCCGATCGCCAACCTTACCTTAACTCGACTCGTATTCTTTGACTCTTTTTTTATTATATACATACATATATATATATATATATATATATATATATATATATATATATAAATAACCCGACGCGTGCGTTTAAATCATCGGGTCATTTTTGCCGTTTGTTTAAAGTGATTTAGTGAAATGGACAGGTTTTTGTTAAATGCCGATGGATCTATAATGTGTGTGTGTGTGTGTGTGTGTGTATCTTTCTTTCTCTTTTTGTCACGAACAAGATTGAACTGCAGATGTTCAAATTGAGAAAGAGAGAGAGAGAGAGATAGAGAGAAAGAGAGAGAGAGAGAGAGATGAGACGATGACACGAATAGAATAATTACAATTATTTTATATTTTATGGCAATTTTCTTTTACTATTTATCCTTTTTCTTTCTTTTTTCTTTTTTACAGACTGTTTTACAATTATGATCATGTATATAAATATATGTGTGTGTGTGTGTGTGTGTGTGTGTGTGTGTGTGTTCGTGTGAGCGTGTACAATCTATTAATGACGTTTTCACTTAGTATAATCAGTTTTATGACTACGAGAATAATCATAGAGATATAATGTGCATATATGCAGATTTGATGTATACACATGGAATTCATCATTATGATAATTTATCTGCTAATCTGCTTTATAACTACGAACGTTATCCTAAAGTTATATATGCCTAGATACATACGTCTATACATACATACATACATACATAAATATATACATACAAATAAATATATATATATTTGCTGGATCTCATATGGCTAGTTCACGTCTATATTCAAATAATCCTCAACGAACGGAACGTAAAATATTCTCGAACGCAGAAAAGCTGTCGTAGAAATTTATCGTGCGACCAGATCTCGGTTTCGAACCACGAGATACGATAAGGTAACGAATGTCGGTGGTGAGATGAGGGGGAGGGGAGGGGAGGGGAGGGGAGGGGAGGGGAGGGGAGGGGTCGTCGTCGTTCCTTAAGGACACTTTCTCGATTTATAATATTTCCAAGATCTCCCTTTGACGGATTCTTCTCGAGTCCCGAGAAACGTATTCAATAACAACAATTCCCGTTTCGTGGATGTTGAAGGGAAAAAGATGAAGAAGAAAATAAAAAAAAATAAATAAAGGAAAAGAAAGGAAAAAGAATGAGGAAAAGTGGGAAAAAAGGAAAAGAAGAGAGAGAGAGAGAGAGAGAGAGAGAGAGAGAGAGAGAGAAGGACAAAGAGAAAAAGAGATAGGAGAAGGGGAGGGGGAAAAGGGGAATAGAAGAAGATCGGATGGTGGGAGAGAGAGAGAGAGAGAGAGTGAGTGAGTGAGAGAGATTCACGTTTGAAATATTATTTCTCTTTCCATCGAAAGTACCGGGACCCCAGGAATTAAAGAAAATGTCGTCGCTTTGAAAATATTCCTCGCAGCGGGGGGGGGGGGGGTGGGATGGGGTGGGGGCAAACCACCGATGGCAACATTCGAGATTCGTCTATTGAAATCACAGGCCGCGAACAAAAAGAACGAAATTCCAGAACCGCATACCGCGTTCCTCTATGCGGTGGTTAGAGAGGATGAGAAGGAGGAGGAGGAGGAGGAGGAGGAGGAAGAGGAGGATGATTGTTCAAAGGGGATATCTTCTCGATCTCTTTTTCCTTCGTTCCTCAAAAGGATTTCTCTCTCTCTCTCTCTCTCTCTTTTTTTTCTTTCTAGTCGTACTGGCACTCGGTCTCAAACTGCACGCGGGTACTGGTACATTGTGTTCCTCATAATCTCTACCTGCTTGTTCCTCTCGGTTGGACATTTGACACGAGCGCACCCGTGTCCAGGTAGAATAAGAGAGAAAGAGTGAAAGATAGGGTTCCTATACATACATACATACATACATACATACATACATATATCTTATTCTTATTTTCTCTATCTCTCTCTCTCCCTCTCTCTCTTTCTCGTTCTTTTTCGTTCATCGATCTTTAACGATTTCCGATCACTCGTGAGATCTCGCTTCTGGCTGGCCTCTCTCATCTTGTCCATTCGTTTCATTCGATCAACGATTTCGCAAAACGTCGCCGCTCGCTCCGCACTGCCGAGCTTTCGTTCACTAATTTGCAGATCATCGGATTAAACTATGTAGGTGTATATATATATAATATATATATATATATATATATATATATATATATATATACGGAGGTAATTACGTTGATTCTATGATCCTCGAAACTTTGGCAATCGGTTACGGATAGAGAGAAAGTTGAAACGGATAATGAAGTTATTTCGCGAGTTCTCTGTTGGACCACGAAAGAAAAAAAAAAAAAAAAAAGAAAAGAAAAGAAAGGAAAAGAAAAAACGTAACAAAAAAGAAAAACAAAAGAAAAAAGAGAGAAGAGGAGGAAGAAAAAGAAACGAAGGACAAAAAATAGAAATAAAAAGGACAAGAAAGGAAGATTACAGCGGTGAGTTATAACTATGTGCGAGTGCATAAGGATGCGCGTGTTTTGTGAAACTATCATAAATCATTTCGCCCGATCTCCGATTTGACATACGCATACATATGTACGCGTATGCATATACGTACACACACACACACACACACACATATATATATATGCGTGCGTGCGTGCGCGTATATAAATATCTAATAAAACCATGAGCATGTGTTGACTTATAGGTAAACCTCGAGAAACTTCTTGCTTTATAAACGCGCACGCGCACACGCACACTCACATACAAACACGCACACTCACATACACACACGCACACACGCAGGTACACGCATATAAGTACGTTTGTATGCACGTATCCCCGTCGACTCGAAGTCAAAGAATCGGCAGGGGCGAATACGAGGATCGCCCAAAAAAGTCTGACTGCCGATGGAATTACGGACATTATTCAATTATGACATCATTAAGCGCTTGTTGCGCTTTCAGGACCATACCGAGACCCCGCGCTTATGTTTTTCTGGACTCGTAAATGCGCGCGTCCTTCTATGGTCGAACGAACGAACGACGAGATTGTCTTTTTCCATGGGAAAAATCAAACGGGTACTACACGACCGAGGAGAGAGAACCACCGACTGCGGTCAATTGTTATTAATTGACGAATTTTTAATAAACTAATAATCGTTCCGTTAATACGATCTAGTGCTCTTATCAAATCAATATATATATATATATATATATATATATATATATATATATATATATACATAATAACAATATAGATATAGATACATAATAATCTAATATAGATACAGAATATCGAAAATCTATCGATATTGAAATCGTAAAATAATATATATATATATATATATAATTCGAGATATCGAATAATCGTTTAAAACGGATCTATACGGTGATACGGTAAAACCCGATACATGATATTCGTACGAATTATATATATATATATATATATATATATATATATATATATATATTATTATTATTATTATTATTATTATTTTACGATTACACTATCGATGGATTTTCGATTCTCACAAGTTCGATTCTATCGAAACTATTTTCTATTTTCCGATTCTCTCCCGTTCTATGCGTCCGTTGTCCGGTGGTTTGAAACCATACGAAAAGGAGAGAAACGAGGGAAGAAGGATGGAAGAGGAAGAAAAAGAAGAAGAAAGAAAAAACAAAATAGAAAAAAGAGAAAAAGAAAAAAAATGATTCCCCGAAGCTCTCGTATCTTTTCATAATCAGGTGACCTTCGCATAGTGATCATTCCTGGGAACTATGTTCCCGGTAAAATATACTACTTGGTTGGTCCCCCCAGCTTTTTATCTCGCGGCTCAGAAGCGCGCGCTCGCTAATGACCGTCAGATACGGTCCCACCGTTTTGGGGACCGACTCTCTCTCTCTCTCTCTCTCTCTCTCTCTCTCTCTCTTTCTCTCTTTCTCACTCAGTCTTCGTATATACGCACGGATTTCAAGGGACGTTATATATCGCGCATTCTCCTTCTCTCTCTCTCTTTCTTGTTCTTTGTCTTTCTCTCTCTCTCTCTCTCTCTCTCTCTCTCTCTCTCTCTCTCTTTCTTTTTCTTTCTCACGTGCGAGACCGATCATTCGCATTTACCCTGTTCCTTTTGTCTTAACGTTTTCTCTCTCTCTCTCTCTCTCTCTTTCTCTCTCTCTCTCTCTCTCTCTCTCTCTCTCTCGAAACGTCCACTAAGGACTAAACGCACCACGCGATAACGAACGAACGAACAAACGAACGAACGAACAAACGATCGAGCCAACGAAGCCACTTTCGACTTAATTTAGAATCCTATCGATCTTTTCGTGGATGGAGGGTGTGTAGGGTGAGGCAAGAGGGGAAAAAAACTTTGCCAAATCGACGTTTACCGGACGAGTAATTTGTCAGACATAATATAACGGGTAACTACTTTCGAAAATTTCTTCTTCGTTGTTACTCTTCCTTTCCCCCCACCCTCACCCACCCACCCACCCACTCATCCCTTTTTGTTTACCTTTCTTTTTTACTTTTTTTTTTTGCAAAGTATAACATACATATATATATATATATATATTCGTGTGCTGAATATTCACTGACAGGGCGACCTTAAGAGAAAAAGAGAGAGAAAAATGAGAGAGAGAGAGAGAGAGAGAGACATAGAGAAAGAAAAATTCCAGCTGGGAGCAGTTAGTAAGTGGTATGTTGGAGGACTGCACAACAATGCACCGACAGAAATGCTTTTGTAAGATAACTCCGACGCATACCGCTTCGGCAATGCACTCCGCGCACACATTGTTCCTTGCATGATCCGACTCTATAATTAGTGCTCTGTACATCGTAGCAGCTCACCTCGCAAAGTGGTAATCTAAAGAAATGAAATCCCTCGTTTCTCTTTTATCCGTTCTATTCTGATAATAATAATAACAATAACAATAATAATAATAATAATAATAATAATAATAATAATAATAAGACGAATAAGTATATGAACAAGGATAAAAATAAGTACAATAATAATAACAGGGATAGTTTCTATTAACCTGGAACGATCTATAAAATTTTCTCGATCGCGATCGATTAGACTTTATCATCGATCTAAATGTCAATAATAAACGTCGTATAAACGACGAATATAGGGTGCTGGTGGTTGGTGATGATAGTGATAGTGATAGTGATAGTGATAGTGATAGTGATAGTGATGGCGTCGATGATGGTCGCGTTATTTGACCGGTATACTTTTAGTGTTAGGATACAGGGATGGAGCGTTGGGGTTGAAGGGACACCGGAGAGACGTCGGAAAAGAGTTCGGGAGAAGAAGGGTGGGCCGATGAAAAAGAGGGCCGATGTTAAGTCGCGCATGTAATTGGATGAAAATACGGAATAATAATTATTTGTACAAGTTAAGGGCCGACCGTGCGCCATCAACAAACCGACCCAACAAACGCAACCCGGTCGGAGACATTTTTACCGAAGGAATTTTGTTTGAGATATTAGCTTTGGTTACGCGTTAGCAGTAACACGGCGACAAAAGGGCACGCGGAATAATTTTCTTTTAACGTTGCTTTTCCCTGGTAAGGTTGAAGGAAGAAGAAAAAAAGAAAAACATAAAAAAAAGAGAAAGAAAGAAATAGGGATGCCTCGAAATCCCACGTAGAACATTTTAACATGGATACCTATATGTGTATATAGTATGTATATATGGAACGTAAAATTCTCGAATGATGCATGAGGATCTCAGAAATTCACTCTCTCCCGCACCCCTCTCATTCCCACTCTCTCTCTCTCTCTCTCTCTATCTCTCGCACTTTCCACATACTCCGACCATCCCCACCCTCCCAACGCTCCTACCACAGAACGACGGGGCTCCAATTCTCTCTTTCGTAGCTTACTATGCTTGATTTACATTTATTTAGGGCCTAGACAAACACTCGGACACGTAACACGAATCTCTACACGTCTACCGGACTCCCAAGCAATTCCATCTGTCAAACCTTTTTGTAAACCTTCTTTCCCCCCCCCCTCTCTCTCTATATATATATATATATACACCGCCACCTCGACCCCTTTTCCCTCTTTTACCTATCGGTACTTTTATTTTCTCTCTTTCTTTTCTTTTTTTGTCGTTGTTCCTCCTTTCTCTCCGTCCTTTCTTCTTTTTTCTTTTTCTTTTTTTCCTTTTTTTTTTTTAATCGTCGAATCCAAGATTAATCATTGAATCCCCATCGACAATTTTACCACGGCGATCGTATCGAACGCGTTAGAACATATATGTACATGTCTGTATGCGTATATATATATATATATACACACACGCGTTAATCATTTCCAAAATGTTTCGAGATACTAAAATATACATACCTCTCCGATATTTCGAGGGAATAGAATCCTATTGGAGATCAAATTCCTTTTCTTTTCTTCTTTCTTTCTTTCTTTCCTTTTTTTTTCCTTTTCTACTCTTTCATTTTAATTCAATTCGAACTTTTCACGTCAAAAATCGTTCCTCATTCCTTCCGTCGCTCGCACCAACTCGAAATTCTTTCAAAACGCGTTTACGATCGATGAATGCTTCCCTTTTCTTTTCTCTTTCCTTTTTCTAATAACACGGTGCTCGTATCTTTTTTGTACGACATTTCGGGGGAACAAAAATCGCGTATAGCGTCGTCTCTCTGGAGGTCGTTGAAAAGTGAACAAAAAACGAAGAAAAACGAAAGAAACGAAATAGAAGAAGAAGAAGAAGAAGAGGAAGAGAGAGAGAGAGAGAGAGAGAGAGAGAGAGGAAACGTAATAAACAGTTAAGAGAAAATCTCGAACGAGATAATTAAACGTGGAGACGTTGTTGGTTAATACCGCGAGTCGATCAATAATCAAAGCGAAACGAGGTATACGAGCATTCGGCAATTTTCTTAAAAAAGCGGCGGCAGGGGGAGGGGAGGGGGAGGGATAGTTCTCTCGTATATACGACCTCGTTCGGTTGGTTGGTATCCACCTTGTTTGCCCCTTTCGTCCTCGTCATCCTGACCCTCCCAACGCCGCCAACAGTCATCCGTCCGTCGGTGTATCCGCAGAGCTGAGATGTCAACGTGAATTAGTGTTGGAGTGAGAGGATGAGTTGGAAAGGGGAGGGGAGGGGCGGGTAGGGTAGGGGAAGGAGTAAAGAGGAGTGGAGAGATAGATAGAGAGAGAGAGAGAGAGAGGGAGAGGGAGAGAACGAGAGGTGAGGGAGAGAGAAAGAGGAGAGGGGTTTGGGGTGGGGAGTGACCGTGAGGGGGCTGGAGGGAGGGCAGAGAGGGGACGGGGGGAAGAAAGAAATGCACGCTCTCGGTTCTATGCGCCTGTGCGAGGAATGCAGGACGGATAGAAAGGGAGAGGAGATAGAATAAGGAACGCGTCAAGTGCGACAGAGAAAGAACGAGAGAAGAGAGAGAGAGAGAGAGAGAGAGAGAGAGAGAGAGAGAGAGAGAGAGAGAATAAAGGAGAGGTGGTTTGGCCCTAGAGAGTCTAGATCCTTTCTCGAGGGCTCGGAGAGAGCGAGATGTGCGTTTGTCTCCTTCGTTCGGTCTCCTCTTTCTTCTTCTTCTTCTTCTTCTTCTTCTTCTTCTTCTCTCTGTCTCTCTTTCTCTCTATCCTTTTTCTAAGGTTTACCACCATCGGCGTCATCGTTTCCTTCTCTCTCTCTCTCTCTCTCTCTCTCTCTCTCTCTCTCTTTCTCTCTCTTTTACTCTTTACTCTTTCCATCTCCCTCGCACCGTTAGTCACGCGTGCACACACGCAAGTACGTCCTTCTTCTCCCTTCCCCTCCTCCTTCTTCTTCTTCTTCTCCTCTTCTTTATTCTCTCTCTCTCTCTCTCTCTCTCTCTCTTTCTCTTTCTCTTTCTCTTTCTCTTTCTCTCTCGCTCGCTCGCTCGCTTACTCCTCGGTCGTCGGCTTAGTATTTCCCTCTCTCTTTCTCTCTTTCTATCTTTCTCTCTTTTCAATGCACGCGCTATTCTCCCCGATCCTTTCCTCTCACGAGACGAGTCCGGCTTCTCTTATTCCACTCTATCCCTCAGGCACTCGCTCGCTCCTTCCATCTCTCTCTATATCCTTCTCTCTCTATCCTCCTCTCTCTCTCTCTCTCTTTCCCATCGACCCATCCACAAGCTGACTATATGTGTTCTCTCTAGACCCACACATTCCATCTCTCTCTTTCTCTCTCTATCTCTCTCTCTCCCTACCTCTCTTTCTCTCTCACTCACACGCTCGTCTTTCTTGGGTTCTCGAAGCTCGCGTTCCCTCGGTCTGCCGTCCTGCAGGCAGGCAAGCAAGCAAGCAAGCAAGCAAGCAGGCCGGTTGGTCGTTCATCGGTCGTCCGGTCGTCCGGTTGGTCGGTCGGTCGGTCGGTCGGTCGGTCGGTTGGTCGGTCGGTCGGTCGGTCGTTGGGTCCTTTTCTTTCCTTGTCTCACGAGCGGTGGCCAAGAGGGCCTTATCTTATGCAGGAAGGTGGTGCGGAACCCACCGGACCCCTTTGGAAGGCCCCGCATGACATTAATTTTGAAATATTATTTGGGCCCCCCTCCTGTGCCGAGGACCCTCTCTTCCTTCCTCTTCTTTACTCACCTCTGTCCTTCTCTCTCTCTCTCTCTCTCTCTCTCTCCTTTTCTTTCTCTTCTTCTTCGTCTCTCTTTGGTACGCTCATATACACGTAAAACGTATCCTTGGCGAACTGCGTGGGGAATCGCACACTCGCGGACCAACTCGCCAGGACCAAAGTTGGTACTCCGACGCGAGAAGGGTTTACTCCGCGAGAAGAGTGAAGGGCGAGGGCGAGGGCAAGGGTGGGGTGGGGAGGGGGGGGGGGTAGGAAAGGCATTCGGTATAACTCCCAAAAGCTATGGCAAGTAATTTATAGAAGTCACCTGAGATGATGCCGTTGATGGCGATGGTGGTTGTGGTGGTCGTGATGGTGGTCGTGGTGATGGTGGTGGTAGTGAGAGATTGAACCGACTTAGACCCTTTAGAATGTACGTACGGAGAAACAGAAACGGATAGAGGAAGAGAGACAGAAAGAGAGAGAGAGAGAGAGAGAGAGAGAGAGAGAGAGTGAGAGTGAGAGAGAACAGAATGGCTACCGATCGCACGGACTATCCCTGGACTCTTTCTCTCTCTCTCTCTCTCTCTCTCTGACTCCGCTCAGAGAGAAAACGAACCTTTGATATCGTTCCGAGAGATGTAATTGCGAAGATTGGAGCCCGAATGAAATCCGCGGTAACGAGATACCCCCACTTGGAAGAGATTCGACCGGAAATAATGCGAACTCGGATCTTAAACGTGCATCGCCTTTCATCCCGAATATCTGTAACAGCCAGCGAGGACCCACATTTGGACCTTTTCTAAATTCGTTGAAATTCGACGGAAGTATTTACACGAAACGCGATACCCTCTCTCTCTCTCTCTCTCTCTCTCTCTCTTTTTCTCTCTCTACCTCTATCTCTCTCGTGGTCAATTCGAATTATCTGGATCGTTATAATTTCTTCTTAACCCTCTCCCTACCTTCCCCTCGTTTCTTCCCTTCCTCTTATCTTTCCCCTTCCCATTTTCTTTTCTTCTCTTCAACTCTCTCTGGGCTCGAATCGAAGAAAAAAAAAAAAAAAAATACAAAAAAAACACAAATAAACAATATCTACCCGAAGGTGAGAGACAAAAATCGTCGGACCGTACTTGGAATTATTATTATCGCTTAGGTTTGATGAATGCATTGACAAAAAAGAAAAAAAAAAAAAGAAAAAAAAAATAAGAAAAAAAATTGTGGGATATATTTGAAAGTAACGTTGAATATGTTAAGATCAATAGAAATCATCGCGGTCCTTGTATTACTGTCGTATGAATTAGTACCTGAAAATTTACATGAAATTTATATATATGTATGCGTGCGTGTACATATGTATAAATTAGATTGAAAGGACGGGAAATCGATAATCATTATCCCCGTCCTTGAATTATCATCGTCGTCTAAACAGTCGCCTGAAAATTAAGATGACATATGGTGAAAGTTATATCAATGGGATAAATACCGATAAGGATCATCGCTATACTCGAATATAATAAATCTTCCCTGGTTATTACCTGGATATATTTGAAAGGAAGATTTTGAGCATGAGAAAGCAGTAAAGAAGGGGGGAGGGGTAGAGGGGGGTGGAGGCGGGGTGGGGTGGGGGTGGGGGGGAGGCAGGGTGGGCCGGGGAAAAAAATCATCCCCCGTCATCTCTAAATAACCTCCATCTACTAACTATCACTAATACCACTACCATCACTACCACCATTACTGTTATTACTGCTACCTAATACCACGAGCGTCACGAGACGTTAGACGTTATACGAGCGAGTAATAATAAGAAGTCAACGAACGGGTTAAAAGTCAAGGAATAGAAGTAACCTGGGAAAAGAAAAGGAACGAAAAGTAAATGGAATGAAAGAATAATAAAACGAGACGAAAGGAACAAAAGAAATATATATATATATATATATATATATATATATATAAAGGAAAGAAAAGAAAAGAAACCAACGAATGGTAATGTTTCTCTCGAAACGTTTGCCGAGGACAGAAACTATACCCCGGAGGAGAGTAACTGAGATAAATAAGTGTTACTCAATATATATATATATATAGGAAAATATAGGTGTGTCGATTTCCTCAGGGTAGAAGGATTATTCAAAAGGGAGGATTTTAAGCGAATAGAAAATGGAAGAGAATAAATCAAAAAGAACGAACAAAAAAGGAGAGACAGAGACAGAGAGAGAGAGAGAGAGAAAGAGAGAAAGAGAGAGAGAGAGAGTACGAAAAGGAAAGAGAGATATAAGTCGTGTATTACGTTTTAAAACGTTGGTGCGAGAAATAGGGAAAATAGTATTACCGGGCCGTTACTTACTTACTACGGGACAATGGTTGCTTGTGTACCCACTTACCGCAATATAAGCTTCGCGGTAAACCTCCTCCACCTCCCCCACCTCCCCCACCTCATCCACCTCATCCTCCTTCGACGTCGTCGTTGTTGCCCCTTGCTACTTGCGTACTTGTTTAGTAGTCGTTGGTAAACGGACTGGCGTTTTCTCTTCGAGGAAGGAAGGAAGGAAAGAAGGGAAGGAGGGAGTCAGAGGGGAAGGGGAGGAAGAGGGGTTGCTTGGTTGCATCGCCGCGTTAAGTCTATGGTGTTCGGTTTGGTCGGACACATTGCATGACATTCCTTCTCTCTTGCTTTCTTTCCCTCCCACCTTACTCTTCATCCTCCTCCTCCTCCTCCTCCTCCTCCTATTTCTCCTCCTTCTCTTTCTCCTCCTACTACACCTCCTCCTGCCTCCTCTCTCTCTCTCTCTCTTTCTCTCTCTCTCTCTCTCTCTCTCTGTCTCTCTCGCGCGCGCGCGCACATAAACCGCAAAGAAACCCCTTCCGACGGGAAAGTTATGTATCCTTGTAGCGATTTGTCTCGGATACTTCTGCCTTGCGCGCGAGCGAGCAACCGAGCTCGCGCCTACTGACTCTCGTCTTATCTCTCTCTCTCTCTCTCTCTCTCTCTCTCTCTCTCTCTCTCTCTTTCTCTATCTCTCTATCTATCTATCTCTCTCTTTATCTCTCTCTATCTCTCTCGCTTCTACTCTCTTTGACACGTATCCCAAGAGACAACTGCATAATCGACTCGACTTTTTTACTTACTCACGGATACTTCTTATTCCTTTTCTTCTTCTTCTTCTTCTTCTTCTTCTTCTTCTTCTTCTTCTTCTTGGAACGACGGAGAAGAAACGAGAGATTCGGGAAAAAATGTTAGTTACTCTCGTATGTCGTTAAAGAAGAATACATTTTTTTTTCCTCAATTCAGTTTCGATTATGAATTTCTTCCTGTCTTTTCGTTTTCTTCTTTTTTTCTTTTTTTTTTTTTTACTTTTGATTTTCTTTTTTATTTTCTTCTTCGTCTTCGTCTTCTTCTTCTTCTTTTTATTCTGTTTCTTTCTCTCTCTCTCTCATTTTTTTTGTAAGATCTTAATTCATTCAAGCGTTTCAATCTTTTCTTACGTTTTTCTTTGTACCTCCTCGTCTTCTTCCTTCTTTCTCGACATTAACTTTACTTCAGGTCGTAACTGCACTATGTCTGTACCTTCCAGCCCTCCCCCCCTTCTTTCCCTCCCTCCCTCTCTCCCTCCCTCTCTCCCTCCCTTCCCAACACCGACGACGACATCCACTCCCTAAACCGCCAAGTTTTGGTTAAACGACGTTCTTTCAACCTGAAACGTTATAACCACTAGTAATAATAATATTACTACTAATAATAATAAACATGATCCTACTAATGATAATAATACTGTTACCACTATCATTAATATTTTTTTTTTTTTTTATCAACGAACGACACAGCTTCGCTCGTTATATTTTATTTTTACGACAAATATTGCAAGCGATAATATACGAATGGTTTCTATAATAACGTCGGAACGAGTAATATCCGTATATATTATTATTTTTTTCCTTTCTTTCTTTTTTTCTTTTTTTCTTTTTTTTTTTCTTTTTCTTCCTTAACCGAGAAACGCTCGGACGATGGAAAATTCGTCGCGTACGAACGGAACGAAGGTTACCGTGCAAATTTTCATTTTATTTTAATTTACGCGGGTAAATTTATAATCGTCGAAACGTCGACGTCCAAAGACATTTTCAGATAGAAACGAGAAAGTTTTGTGGGAATCGAAATACGAGGCTTGACAAAATGTACACGTTTAATTAGAACGCGGTGCGAGTGGGTTTTTCTATTTTTTTTTTCTTTTTTTTTTTTTTTTTCTTTAAACGAAAAAAAAAGAGATCGACGTATCACACGATTCGCGATTAATTCTATTGCAAACCCTTTGTTCACAAGCGTTTAACATTTAATCTCTCTTCTTCTCTCTCTCTCTCTCTCTCAAAAAAAAAAAAATAAATAAAAAATAAAAGTGAGAGAATGCCAACGCGCTTTTGTTCGCTTTTAAAATTGGCCAAC
>OU964966.1:7521030-7551030 GCA_918808275.2 Dolichovespula sylvestris
TAAGCGCGTTCTCATGGCCTCCGGTTACGGACTGCTAAAAACGTGAAAAACCTACATAAACAAAGAGAGTGAGTAAGAGATGAAAGAAAACAAGAGATACTCTCGTTTCTCGCGGGTACCATCGGTTGATTCCTCTCGTTCGATCGCGCGTACCAATGTCGATTAATATTGTACGACGATGACCCCGCTGCAGGGCAAATATCTATCGAAATATACGTGCTTAAGCGCGTTCTCATGGCCTCCGGTTACGGACTGCTAAAAACGTGAAAAACCTACATAAACAAAGAGAGTGAGTAAGAGATGAAAGAAAACAAGGGATACTCTCGTTTCTCGCGGGTACCATCGGTCGATTCCTCTCGTTCGATCGCGCGTACCAATGTCGATTAATATTGTACGACGATGATCCCGCTCCAGGGTAAATATCTATCGAAATATACGTGCTTAAGCGCGTTCTCATGGCCTCCGGTTACGGACTGCTAAAAACGTGAAAAACCTACATAAACAAAGAGAGTGAGTAAGAGATGAAAGAAAACAAGAGTACTCTCATTTCTCGCGGGTACCATCGGTCGCTTCCTCTCGTTCGATCGCGCGTACCAATGTCGATTAATATTGTACGACGATGACCCCGCTGCAGGGCAAATATCTATCGAAATATACGTGCTTAAGCGCGTTCTCATGGCCTCCGGTTACGGACTGCTAAAAACGTGAAAAACCTACATAAACAAAGAGAGTGAGTAAGAGATGAAAGAAAACAAGAGATACTCTCGTTTCTCGCGGGTACCATCGGTCGATTCCTCTCGTTCGATCGCGCGTACCAATGTCGATTAATATTGTACGACGATGATCCCGCTCCAGGGTAAATATCTATCGAAATATACGTGCTTAAGCGCATTCTCATGGCCTCCGGTTACACGCTGCTAAAAACGTGTAAACGTACGGGGAAAGAGAAAGAAGAAAAAATAAAAAAGAGAGAAAAGGAAAAAAGAAATGTTTTCATTTCACGCGTGGCCACATCGGTCGCTGTACTCGATCGTATTCTCAATTTGATCGTTCTACGCACACATATGCACACGCACGCACATACGTGTACACTTTCTATCTTCCTTTCTGTTTTATTCGCTCTCTAAAATATCGAAAGGAACAAAAAGGATAGAGAGGGCGGCGCGGGGAGGGGGGAGAGGGACAGATAGATAGATACATAGAGATAGAGAGAAAGAGAGAAAGAGATAGATAGATAGACAGATAGATAGATAGATAGAGAGAGAGAGAGAGAGAGAGAGATAGAGGAAGAGCAAGGATGCGTCGCAAATATCAACTTTCTTTCTTTCTTTCTTTCTATCTTTCTTTCGCGGTATCTCGAGATAATCGATGATTATATGCCATGATAGAGAGCGAAATTAGGTTTGTGCGTTTTGAATGAAAGTAGACGGAGGAATGATTCAGTCGTCTTCGTCGGCGTTAGAGTCTCGCGCGTGGAGAGGGTCGTAAAGTCAGCCAGCGGCCCTGAGGTCAACTTCGAAGCGTTGACGGGGAACTATTAAGTAGATCGGGACGTGCCGTGTCAGATGGATGGAATTGTTGTGTGTTTGTGTGTGTGTTGTGTGTGTGCGAGAGAGAGAGAGAGAAGGAGGGAGGGGAGAAAGAGAGAGGATAAAATGCCGCGCGGTTCGATGCAAACGTCAAATGATTATTCAACTGCGGATACGTGCGTGCACTGCGTAATTCCGAAGAAATGAAAATCCTTTTTCTTTCGATACATTTTTTCTTCTTCTTCTTCTTCTTCTTATTATTATTATTATTCTCTCTTTGTTTTTTCGTTTCGTTTCGTTTCGTTTCGTTTCGTCCTTCCTTTTTTGTATTTTTTGTAACTTTCTTTTCTTTTTATTTTTTTACTTTTTTTTTTGTTTTTTTTTTTTTTTCTTCTTCAATCGAATCACGCGACATGAAAACTCGTTATTATAATTGCACACGCTTAGGTAATTTCTTTTTATATACGTATACACGTATATATTATACGTTGCATATACACCGTACGTATATTGTATATGATAATAGGTTTGAAACGATGATCGTCGAATCGTTGAGCGATACTAATCAAATTTTCATGACAAATTAAATTAAATTAACGAACACTTTTGTTATTTTCTTTTATAGTATTCCCTCCTTTCTTTTTCTTCCTTCTTTTGTTTTTGTTTGTATAAAAATACAACGGCTTCGTTCCAGTTCGCTTCCAGTTATAATTTCTTCTTATTTTTATTTGTTTCTTTTTTTTTTTTTTTTCACTTTTTAAAAACGTAACCGCTTCGTCACTTGAAAATTTTCCAGAGAGTTTTATTATATTTCCAGGGGATTAGTATAAATATATATGTACATATCTTTTTCTTTTTTTTAAATTCGTTAAAGATAATTGAGATAAATAGTAAAAAAAAAAACAAAAAAAAAAAGAAAGAGAGAAAAGAAAAAAGTAAAACAAAAAGGACAAGCATGTATCGTCCGTTGAAGATCGTTAAACACTATACCGTTCGAGTGTTTTTATTACGTACTCTAAACAAAAATATTTGTTTACTCGATACAACGAACGCGTATTTACGTACGTACGGTACGTAACGATATTTACCTCGATATATTTCGTTTCTATCAACTTTAACAAAATTAATTTATAATCAACCGACGTCGTATTAAATCATTCTGTAGCATCTCTCTCGGCGTTGCTTTTATTTATATTACAGATGAATATCTATATCCGACAAGTTTAAATTGATTTGACTAAACGCGAAGTTGCTACAGGATTGTCACAGTGTTCTTAGGAGAAAGTTACGTGAATAGAGAGAAAAGGAGAGAGAGAGAGAGAAAGAGAGAGAGAGAGAGAGAGAGAGAGAGAGAGAGAGAGAGAGAAAGAGAAAGACGACGAAAGTCTCGTCGACTCGGGGAATGTAAAGAAAATGGATATCCTTGGTTTCGATTGTATTCAAATAAGTTCGTCCCTCTTTTTGATGTCACTGTATATCTCGTGATAATTAGTCACCTTTAACGTCTTACCCAAGTGGATTTATCGTTTTGGTCGAATGGCCCGCGCGAAGTATAGTATCGTAAGAAAGACAAGGATAAAGGATGCGAGAGTGCGTGTGTGTGAGAGAGAGAGAGAGAAAGAGAGAGGGTATAAAAGAGATCGGCGGTGTTGAGAGAGAAGGATAGGTGAATTGTGTGAATTTTTTTCAATGAATCAACTTCCTTTTCCGTTGGTGGTGACCTTATAAGAACGAGTTATGGTGGATATTGGGTTTGGGTTTGGGTTTGCGTTCCAAGAAACGAGTGGAAAAGAGAGAGAGAGAGAGAGAAAGAGAGGGACTACGACGTCATGCCGACATCGGTAAAGGATAGTTTCTATGGATTTATCGTCAATCCAAAATGTCTACCCATTATAATCTGAAATGTTCGAACTCAATTAGCATATCATCGTCTTGCTTGAGAGAAAGAAAAAACGAGAGAGAGAGAGAGAGAGAGAGAGAGAGAGAGAGGGAGAGTAACTGCGTCCCATTCCGAATGGAATTCTCTATTCGTTGTGTTTTATACCATCACACTGTCAGTTAGATACCTACTTAAGTACATATGTATGTACCCGTGTATTTATGCATATATATATATATATATATATATATATATATATATATATTATACGTATGTAGTTATATGTCGCGACGGGTATTGATTTTCTCGAATACGATGTTCGAAAGAGTTCGTACGTTTGTTTTATATTGTAGATATAAACCGGCACGGTTATGTTCGTTTCGAACATTAGAGCCATTCTGTAAATTACGTTAACGATATCGCGCGAGTTTGTTAAATTACTTCATATAAAATTGCTCGCGTTATCTAGAGTGCCAGAGTGAGAAAGATATATATATATATATATATATATATATATATATATAAAGAGAGAGAGAGAGAGAGGGTTCCTTGCAAAAATCTCGTTACGAATAATACCAAAATACAAAATGAGAGAAAGAGAGAGAGAGAGAGATATAAGTTTGGTTTGGGAATGGATAGGGAGAGAGGTGAAAAAGGGGTGGTGGGATGGGGTAGGGTAGGGTAGGGTAGGGTAGGGCTCATCGGCGATGTTGAAACGGTGCTCACGCGAAGACCATAATCCATTCTCGACCACGCGCACACAAAGATAATGATGTTAAAATTAGCCGCGGTCACGCGTATTCGATGTACTAACGTATATACATACATACATACATATATGCACTTACCTACCTATCTACCTTAACTTTTCGATGTATTGCATATCCGTCTACTCGCGTTTATGCGTGTGTATGTATATGTGTATGCAATCGTGTATATATATATATACGATTGCATGCGTTCGTTTCGTAGTCATTCGAGGTAGAAGACGAAAAGGAAGAGAACAAATAAAAATATGAGAAAGAAAAAGGAAAGCAACAACGACGACAACAACGACAACAACAACGACGACAACAAAAAATAACAAAAACGCTGGCCTTTACGCGGACCCTTCAAGAGTTCTTTCTGTCCTTCCGCATTTTTCTTTAAAATGTTAAAACGCACGACGGTACCTACATATACGTATATATACCACCCTGAATTATAGCACGCGATATACCTACGTATGTATGTATTTACGTACGTATATACGTATATACGTATGTACGTATATATGTATGTATGTGTTTATATATTTGTGAGCGAGCTCGGGATAGCAGTGATTCAAAGGATGCACGTGGAACCCACCGAACACGTGATAATGTCACACAAATAATCTAAACTTCTTTCAAAAATTTCCATCTTCTTTCCGGAACCGGTATAATATATACATATATATATATATATATATTTTTCTTTTTCTTAATTGAAAAAGAAGAAAAACAATAAGTGTTATTCCTCTATCTCTCTCTTCGTCCGTCTATCCTTCTCTTCGTACGATTACGATAAAAAGTCCGTACAGTAGTAACGCGCAAACAAATTCGTGTAGTAACGATTAAAAGAAAAGAAAAAAAAAAAAAAGAAAAAAGGAAAAAAGACGTCGACCTTGAACGGTATTCATAAGAACGTATATCCAAATCGTCATTCCAGGTTTCCGTTAGAACGAGATAATGATACATGGATTGAAAAGAGAAGAAAAGAAAAACAAAGAGAGAGAGAGAGAGAGAGACATAGATATAGACATAGAGAGATAGAGATAGAGATAGAGATAGAGATAGATAGATAGATAGATAGATAGATAGAGAGAGAGAGAGAGAGACGAAGTACATTGCGCGAGTATGCGAGAGAAAGTTACTTTACGGCGCAAAGTAACGTAATGTAAGGCACGCACGTACACCGGTAAAAGAGTAATGTACGTGTACGTGAGATCGAGGGCGTGGGGCCCCTGGGCTTCACTGCTGGCAGAAAAGGGGACTTATATACCGAGGCACACAGGCAGGCAAGCAGGCAGGCAGGCAGGCGGCTTATCGGGCATACATCCTCGCTCGCAGATTAGCATAATGTCTGCTGCAATGCGTAGGTACTCTTTCCCTCTGACCAACCTCTTCCTCCTCCTCCTCCTCCACTTCTTCTTCTTCTTCTTCTTCTTCTTCTTCTCTTTCTCCTCTTCTATGCCTCTCTTCGTTCCACTCGTTTATTCGTTCTATCTCTCTCTCTCTCTCTTTACCCTCTTCTTCTTCTTCTTCTTCTTCTTCTTCTTCTTACATCTCCGGCTCTCAGCTCCTCAGTAAGAGAGAGAGAGAGAGAGAGAGAGAGGCATCCTCATCACCATCGCCACTGCCACAGCCTCGTTCCATCACCCTTCGTGGATACCCGCAGGGACAGCCGTGATGATAAAATAATAATAATATTAATAAGAACAACGACGATAATAATAAGGGTGGGGAAGAACGGGTGCCTCCAACTCTTTTGAAAATCTCTCTCTCTCTCTCTCTCTCTCTCTCTCTTTCTCTCTCTTTCTATCTATCTATCTTTCTTACTCTTCGTTCCTTGTTATTTTTCAGGAAAAGTCGTAAGATCGATCGATCGTTCGTTCGTTCGTTCGTTCGTTCGTTCGTACGTTCTTTCGTACGTTCGTTCGATCCTTATCTCTATAACTTTTCTCGATCGTTTCGAGGAAAGAACGAGTTTAACAAAAAATAGAGAGAGAGAGAGAGAGAGAGAGAGAGAGAGAGAGATAGAGATGTTCGAGATCAAACTTCGTCTATTCTTTTTATTTTTTTTTTTTTTTTTTTTTTTATTTTGCAACACATTGACATTCCTTTTCATAGAATTCGATAGATAGACTTTTTGGATGGATGGATTCGTATATCCGTCTGAAAAATTCCAATATAAAGGAATTCTCGTTTTATGTCTCTTCGATTGAACGTTACGAACTTGCGAAGCTTCGAACGAAGTCGAACCTTCCGATCGACTTCAACGATAGTTCGAAGAGTTCGCATAGGTAAGGTATGTGTTCGGGAAACTATCGACTCCCGTTACTTCCCCGGCTCTTTCTCTCTTTCTCTCTCTCTCTCTCTCTCTCTCTCTCTCTTTCTCCGTTGGCAGGTGAAGCCGACTCACGACGTTCCAGGATCGCCGCTTACAAGGTCAATGATCCTTTTCCAAATGTGTCTACTTCGTACATAGAAGTTAATCCTTTCTCTCTCAATCCAAGCAATATTTAAAATTATATATATATATATATATATATATATATATATATAACTTTATAAATAAATTTATTGATAGTTTAATATTACCTTGCGATCTCTTTTATTAATTTTTAATTTTTTTTTCTTTTTTTTTTATTATTATTTTATCGACACTTCGAGAAGAACAAAGTTATTAGTATCCTATAATACTATATATATATATATATATATATATATATATATATATATATATATATATATATATGAAAATTATTTTGTCCGTATAAATGTACAATTAAATTATATTGTATGTACATGTATATATTGTATATGTATATATTGGGTCGTCGAGGATGAAATTTGTAAAAAAAAAAAAAATAAAACAAAAAGAAAAATTAATTGGGCATTATTAACTACAAATTTCATCTTTGACGACCCATTATATACGTATGTATGTATGTATGTATATATTAGAAACATTTGAAAACTTCCATTTATAATTTCCATTAAATATTAAAATTGCATTTAAAAATTTCACCTATAAATAGCACTTAAAAATTTCATTTATAAATTCCATTTAAAAATTCCATTTATAAATTTAGAAGAGTACTATAATAATAATAATAATAATAATAATAATAATAATAATAATAATAATAATAATAATAATAATAATAATAATAATAATAATAATAATAATAATAACAACAACAATAATAATGAGAACAAGGTTACGAAAATGTTAGAATGCCAATGCACCACGAATATCTTATCAAAAAGAATAATCCCGTAAGAGTCGTATCGTGAAACGTTAAAATCAATTTGAGTGAGTAAATAAGTAAGTTACTAACCAACCAACTAAGTAAGTAAGTAGGTACTTAGTGCCTGAGCAAGTCCCTTAAGATTATTCTCATCTCCCTACGACGATCTAAAGAAGAATATTTCAAATAAAGAGTAAACGAGGAGATGGTTGCTCGTTTTGCGAGGAAGGAGGCCGCAACGAACGGAATTGGCCCTCGAACGTCGTGACTGGTTTCGTTCGCCGAAATCGAGGTGCATGGGGTCCTCTCTCTCTCTCTTTCTCTCTCTCTCTCTTTCTTTCTGTATATGTCTCTCTCTCTCTCTTTTTCTCGAAGCGTAAAGAGAAACAAAGTCTCTGGTCTTTGGCCGACGGTGGCGGTGGCGGCGGCGGTGGTGATGGCGATGGTAGTGATGGTGGTAGTGATGGTGGTAGTGATGGTGGTGATGGTGGTGGTGGTGGTGGTGGTAGTTGCAAGGAGAGTATACCCTAGTAGTGAGCGTGCACAGCAACAATACGTTTCGTCTCGCGGTACGACGCCAACGGGTTACGGGGGCCCCAGAATCGAGTTGTGGGCCCAAGATGCAACGGAGAGAGAGAGAGAGAGAGAGAGAGAACGGGCCTCAGCTTCGCTGCCACTGCTATTATGGCCAATAATTCATTGAGTGACTGTCAGGCCCTCCGTCCGACCAGCCCAGGGCTGCCGCACCCCTCGCGCCTACATTTTGGTATACGGGGTGCCACGAAAAATACGAATAACGTATTGCCGTTCAACATCGTAAGAGAGAAATAGAGAGAGAGAGAGAGAGAGAGAGAATTTTCGCGCGAGTTTATACGAATTATTATAATCCCTCATTTATCCTTCGTTAAAACATAAAGGATTGCGCGATGCGTTTGATATATATATATATATATATATTTTTTTTTTTACTTGTATACGGTTAAACCGTCTAATTCATTTAATTATAACCAATATCGTCGTCATTATCTATTATCGATATTTCGATCAGTTTGTTGTAATTATTTTGTTATTTCGTTATTTTTTATTCTCTGTTAGTTTGTTAATTTGTGCTTGTTCGATGTCACTCTTATTAAGGATCATCCATCTCACGTATTGTACATTGTGTATGTGTGTGTGTGTGTATATGATACAAAATATAATATAATAAAAAGTAGAGATCTTATATGAAACTTCCAATGAATATTCAATAAATATTGAATACTGAACCAACGCGTGGAATATGAAATCGTATAATAAAAAGCGCGCGGTGCTTCATAAATCTTTCTTACGAAAAAGAATAAGGAGAAAAGAAAAAAAAAAAAAGAAAGGAAAATCTTGCGTCAATAAAAAAATTGTGAAAATTTGGAATATGCGAAGATACGTATCCATCGATCCTTCCGTTCTCATTGGATATAAAAATAAAAAGCTTATCGATCAAAATACGAGGATACTATACGTGGGATCCCGTGTAATACGTATTGCAAAGATACATCCTTCACTGTCCCTCACGTTGTCGTATCGTCTCTTTCTCTCTCTTTCTTTTAGTCTCACGGCAGACACTTTAATTTCTCAATCGTACGATTAATTTCCCGATTATTTTCCCGTAGGCAGCTCGAACGTGCGCTCGCTCGCGCTAACGTTCGCGAACCGCGAGAGAGGATAGGTTCAGGAGGCTGTAGTTATCGCTCGGAGGATCGCGAATGGATGGATTTTTTTTCGGCTTCCAACTCGAAAACCGGTAGTGTCTCGTGGTGGTACCTTTCGTACACGTCGGTAGCGAACAACACCACAGCGATTGCCTTTTGCTTCTCCGTGATACAGGAAATACATTAATTCTAAATTGCGTACGTGCCGAACAAGCGTTCTCGTACGAGAATCGGATCTAAATTATTCGAGAGTGAGAACGAGAGAGAGAGAGAGAGAGAGAGAGAGAGAGAGAGAGAGAGAGAGAAATAGAAAAAAAAACATTATAGGTGCGAACAAGTTAGGTCAATTATCATTACGATATTCTATTGGATCTTTTACCTATAAAGGAATACGGGACAAGCTCGAAGCTGAGAAAGAGATAACGATAAAATTTGTTTTTCTCTACGTTAATAAAACGTACCGATCGGGGAAGGGTAGGGGGGAGATATTAATGAAGGACACCTAACGAGTATTGATCGTTAAGCAATTTTACACGGAGACGTAACCATCTGTCTATGTATCTATCTATTTATATATCTATCTATCTATCTGTCTATCTATCTATGTATCTATGTATCTATCTATTTGTCCATGTTTAGATATACGGATTTTCAATGTGTCCGAAAGTAAAATATTTATATTCGTAGAAATTTATATGGATAAATTAATTATATGTAAGTGTGTATATATATATATATATACATATATGTACGTGCATACATATAGGATATATTTCGTCGTATAACTTTGATCGATTGTTTTGTTAATATTTTGAGCGAGATGAAGTCAAAGCGCACGCCTTTATATGTATGTGTATACGCACATGTATATATATATATATATATATATATATATATATATATATATACACATATCACATATACACGAATTAAATAAAGAAAAAAGATAGAAATATAATGTTTCGAGGAAATGTGTCCAGAAATTTTTATTTATATATGTCCAAATATATATATATATATATATATATATATATATATATATATATATATAAGTCGTTTGAAACGCCATTAATCTACTTATCTTAAGGAGGAGATGGAAACTTACTGTTGCTTTTATATATACTTATTGGATTATAGATTTTAAAAGTAAATTCATTATACATATTATATATATACGATAAATACAGTAAATGTACGTATACGCACACACACGCACATACATATATATATAATTATCATCATCATCATAATCATCATCATCATCATCATCATCATCATCATCATCATCATCATCATCATCATCGTCGTCGTCGTCGTCGTCTTCGTCGTCGTCGTCGTCGTAGAATTTCAATAAAAAGCAAAATGAATAGTAATTAATTAACTTATCAAATTAATGTTACACACACACACACACACACACACATATTTATCTTTGAACAAATCCAATTATTACGAAGTGTAATAAACGTGGTACAACCTGCACAACGTACCGCATCCATAAACCGATTAAAACAGAAATGCGTATGTACGTACGGTGGGAAGAACGAGGAAACCGACAAAAAAAAGAGAAATACAAAAAACGAAAGAAAAAATCAAACGCCAAAAGAAAAAGGAACGAGAAAAGAAAAGAAAAGAAAAGAAAAGAAAAGAAAAGAGAACGAAGAGAACGTAAGAATAGATGTTTCGAAGTGAGGAAACGTGATATAAATAAACGCTGAGAGTAGTAGGTACTTACCCACTCGTATATCCAAGAATAATCAAAAGAGAAAAAGAGAAAAAAGAGGGAAAATAGAGATAGAACAAGAGAGAAACAAAAGAAAAAAAGAGAAAGGAAAACAAAATCGATCAAATAAAAGGGTTGCTCGAAGCTTGGGAGTATGGGATAATATGATACGTTGGGATAGGTGGTTGATATTGGGGATGGTGGTGAATGGCGTTGTTGTCGAGGGTTGTGGAAGAGGGTGGTAACCGTCTCGAGGCAAGGAGATACGACGACGGGTCGAATATTCCTTACGAAAAAGGGATAACTGAACGAAATCTGGCACGGGACGATAGGAAGACTTCGACAGACACACACGCACGCACACACACACACACACATAGAGAAAGAGAGAGAAAGAGAGAGAGAGGGGGAGGGAAGAGGAAGCTCGAAGGTAAGAATAAGAATAAATAACGATTACGACGTAGCTCTTCTCTCTCTCTCTCACACACACTCTTGGTATAGCTTGGTCGATCGAGAAAGGATATGTAAAAGAGAAAGAGAGAGAGAGATAAATAGATAGATAGAGAGAGAGAGAGAGAATGAGAATGAGAGAGAGATATATATATATATATAGTGTTGTATCACACTTGGAACAGCACCGCGGAAAAATCAAATTCTCGGATCGAAAAGTGTGAGAAGGAGTGATGAGGAAAGAAAGACTTACAGAGAGAGAGAGAGAGAGAGAGAGAATGAGTCGTAGTGGGGTGAGTGGGGGATAATTGCAGCAGTAAGGGGGCCCCGTTCTTCGCTTTGCTCTTGCAAGGAAGTCTTAAGACGAGATAAGACCCCGGCGATAACGATTGAGCCCCGCGGGAACTCTTGCCTACGTGTTACACGCACACTAGCGCGTGAAACGCGCGCCGGATATACTACTCTCTTTCTCTATCTCTCTCTCTCTCTCTCTCTCTCACACGCACGAGCGCCCGCACACACAGACACACACACACACGCGCGCATACACGGCACAAGTACGAGGAGAGACAGAAGGTATGCGCATCGCGCATCGAAGCGTTTCGTTCTTCCGCGCGAGAACGTTAAAAAGATGGGTGCATGGACGGAAATTAACATAAATCGATCTCCGAACGGATATCTCTAAACGAAAATATGTATCGGTTGGTCTCTCTCTCTCTCTCTCTCTCTCTCTCTTTCTTTCTCTCTCTGCGTTCACTGAGATGCACACCCTCCCCCCTACTCCTCCTCCACCTCCTCCTCATCCACGTTTTATCCTTTCTCTTTTATTTTTTTCTTCTCTCTCTCTCTCTCTCTCTGTCTCTCTTTCTGTCTCTCTGTCTCTCTCTTCTTTTCTTTTATTTTCCTTTGTTTATCCTTTTCTTTTTCTTTCTCCTCTTCTTTCGTTAACCCCTCGGATTATCTCAAGTTATCAAAACTACGGGGTCGAAATAATTGAAATTCTTATTGGATTTTTATTTTTTATTTTTTATTTTTTTTTTTTCGATACGACTACGTTCGAAACCATAAATTCTTACGGTGACACTGTACGCTTTGTCGGAATTTATTTCTTCTTTCCTTTTTTTCCTCTCTCTCTCTCTCTCTCTTTCGATTTCTCTCTTTATCTTTCTTTATTTTTATTTTATATTTTTTCTTCGCAGTAAGTCACGACAGTAACGTTATTTCGATAAATTGATCATACACAGTGGTCGCCATCGTTGATATTGAGGTGATTTGCGAGAGGATATTGTTATTATTATTTATTCTAATGAATTTAATCGGAATAATTCAAATAATAACAGTTCTGAATTATTATTATCGCCTCGACAAATTTGATCACGCCGTATTAACTAATTTTCGTCTCGTTACGTTACTCTCGTAAGCCGACAACGAGTTATATATATATATATATATATATATATATATATATATATAATAGTTTAATATACGTATTTAGTTTATTATTAAGTTCGACGTTAACGAGTATATTTCGTAGAAAACAATTTAAAGGAACGTTGAATGATTCGAATAATACGAATCGTAGCCTATATATCGATATATCGTATCGTTGTAAAATTTTTTAAACGAAAAAATATCGATCGTCCCCGCGCACGAATAATTTCTGTAAGGGTTATTCAGGTTAAGAAAAAAGAAAAAAAAAAATACCGAATAATAATACCGAATAAACATAAGATCGAAAGTAAACGACGGAAAGAAGGGAGGGATACGATTGAAAGAAAGAAAGTAAAAAAGAAAAAAACAAGAAAAAAGAAAGGATATACGACGAATCCTCGAAGAAGGGATCAACGGGGGGGATGAGCAGAAAATTTGTATCTGTCCTTTGAAGGGAATTCAACAAAATAAAGGGGAGACACGAACAAAATTATTTTGAAATAAAAAAGTATATATATATATATATACATACATATACATATATATACATACATATATATATATATATAATATATATAATAATATATATATATATATATATAATACGAACGATACGACGAAGCTTCTTCTTCAGCCAATATTGATACGTTTCGATCGATTTAAGTACCGTCGTTCTTCAATAATCTCGCGTAGTTGCGTATCGTTGCTACGTACATACATACATACATAAATATATATACAGTACATAAATACAGTAGTACATACGTATGTACGTACGTATATACATACATATATATATATATATATATATATATATATATATATAAAGATAAACGTACGTAAAACGTAAATACGTATATAAATAGAGTATATAGAAGTGCGTACATAAGTTCCTGAATCGAACGGTAGAACAATCGGGTGAAAGCAGATATAAAGAGGAGGAAGGAGGAGACTTAAGGCATCCCTCGAAAAGCCATAAATCTTTAGGCTCGCCACGGATACTACCATGGCCGCGACCGCGCGGCGAGGCGAGGCGTTTTTCCGGGCGTTCCGCGCGTAGCCGGCCTCGTTGAGAGAGAACGTCCCGGTTCATTTCAAAGGCTACATTTATTTGCGAGCTGAACCGATGTCGACTCGACTCGAACCCGACTCTCTCTCTCTCTCTCTCTCTCTCTCTCTCTCTCTCTCTCTGTCTCTCTTTCTATCTCTCTCTCTCTATCTCTCTTGGTTGGTTGCTCGGTTGCGTTATTGGTTGCGTAGAGGACATTGTAGGAGAATGAAAACGAGAGAGAATGCTCGTGGGACGAAAGCTTGTATTTAATGTATCTCTCTCTCTCTTTCTCTCTCACACACTTTCTTTCTCTCTCTCTCTCTCTTTCTCTCTCCTTTTCTCTCTCTCTACGCGTATGTTTGTGTCAGTGTAGGTCTGTGTCTGTGTCCGTGCGTGTGTTCGTCAGTCCGTCGAATCTTTCTCTCTCTTTAACCGCGTGTATGCACGCGTGCATAATGCGCGTTATCCTGGTGGAATCGTTGCAGCGAGTGTCGAGACGACGCTTTGAATTAATCCTTAACCACTCTGTGGGGGGAATGAAATTGCACGTACGTGCTGTGCTTGGCGCCTGATAACGTTCTGGATAGTCTTTCCTGAATTCTCTCTCTCTCTCTCTCTCTCTCTCTCTCTCTCTCTCTCTCTCTCTCTTTCGTTTTTTTTTCTTTTTCTTTATCTCTCTCTCTCTCTCTCTCTTTCTCTCTTTCTTCCTCAGAGAATTTTATTACCTATCCCTCTTTATTCCACCATCTCTTTTCTCGTCCCTCCTTATATTTCATTTTCTAAAGTTTTCTTTTATCCCTAGATATTAGATAGATATAATACATATACATGTGTGTGTGTGTGTGTGTGTGTGTGTGTGTGTGTGTGTGTGTGTGTGTGTATATAACTGATATAGTGTACTGTATATCGTTCTCTCGTTCACGAAGATTCAGATAATATTTCTCTCTCTCTCTCTCTCTCTCTCTCTCTCTCTCTCTCTCTCTCTCTCTCTGTGTCTATTTATCTATCTATCTATCTCCTTCGTTCGATTACTGTATTTGATTAAATTTATAGATACTTGAAAGTAATCGAATATTACTGATGATCATGATTTACTTCCTTTTTCGCCCTTTTCACTCGTTTCCTTTCTTTTTCTCTTTTTTTTTTCGTTGTTGTAAGACCCTCTCTCTCTCTCTCTCTCATTCTCTCTTAAAGGAGATACTCATAATGGATTATTATTGATAGATATAAAATCGTATAAATTTCTTTCCCCCTTTTCATCTTTTTCTTTTTTCTTTTTTTTTTTTTCTTTTTCTTTTCATCATTCGCGTAATAACACCGATCTCCCTTTTTGTCAGATTCAAACGGATTCATAAAGAGAGAGAGATCTTTTCCTTTTTCTCTTCTTATTTTAATCTCTCGAAATCATCATCTTCTAACGTCGCGCGCGTTCCTTTGACCGATAAAAAAAAAAAAAAAAAGAAATTAATCCCTTTGAACTAAAGCTTCCCCCCTCCCCCCACTCCCTAGCCCCGCCCCCACCACCTCGATGTCCAACTCTCTCTCTCTCTCTCTCTCTCTCTCTCTCTCTCTCTCTCTCGCAATTACTGTAATTAATCGTGATATTATCGACGAGTCGCTTTTTAAAGGGGGAAAAGAAAAAAATAAAAAATAAAAAAAAAAATGAAAAAAAAAGAGAACAATTATTACTCTTCGTGCAGCGTTTAATAAATTTAATATATTTTACGACGTGAGATTCAATGGTATTACAGGGTAACAAAGAACGTCTGCTTTCGCGCACAAGAAGAGAGAGAGTGAGAGAGAGAGAGATTCTTTAAAGTCGATGACGTAATTTGAAACGATCTTGACTCGGAAGATCCTCGTACGATAAAATACATGGGCGCGAAAGTGAACATAAATTTATGGTGAAACAGTGTCTTGCGATCGAAAAAATTATCGCACCTACCCCATTTATTCCGTGTTTCGTACGCAACTTTTCAAAAAACATGGCGAACTTTTTCTTTCTTTTCTTTTTTTATTATTTATTTATTTCATCTTTTAATGTCACTTCTTCCATTTTAACGATTACAACGGTTCTCTCTCTCTCTAAATCGATGTTAATATCGTACGATAATACACATATGTGCGTCTTCGCATAATATGTATATAATATATATATATATATGCATATATGTACATATACATATTGGTATAAGTCACTGTATACATGGTATAATATTTCTATGGTGAACGAACAAACGAACGTATGTGAGAGCAAGTAAAGAAGCGAACGAACGAACGAACGAACGAACGAGCAAACAAGCAAAATTGTCGATCGTAAGATCCATTCGTAATTTCCGTATCGATCTCATCGAATTCGAGATATATGTATATATAACGTTAATTGCGCGAATACTTTGACGCAAATCGAAAGGGAATCGCGAATGCACATTGATTGCGATCGTGCTCGCGCGGAATTCTCCATTATCCGTTATTTATTTTATCTGCATTCAATAAGGAACGAATAGATTGATTTTACCTGGTATATTGATATTATGTTCGTTATACTGAGAATCGCCATAGAATAATATATATATATATATATATATATATATATATATATATGTATGATATATATAAATATATATATTTTATATAGAATTGTTGAATTAAATAGTTATTATTATTATTATTATTATTATTATTATTATTAATAATAATAATAATAATAATTTTAATCTCGTTGTCGCTGTCTTTTGTCGTTTTCGTTCGATCGTAGAATAAATCGTATTTTATTGTATATTTTTCCTATCTTTCTTATTGAATCTTTTCTTTCTTTTTTTTTTTTTTATTTTTCATTCGTTTTGATAACATCCCATGATACGGATTATAAATATATATATATATATATATATATGTATTAATATACATTTTATATAGGATTATTGAATAAATTAATCCAAGTATTGTTGAATTAAATAGTTATTATTATTATTAATGTTATTATCATTATTAATAATTTTAATATCGTTGTCGTTGTCTTTTGTCGTTCTCGTTCGATCGTAGAATAAATCGTATTTTATCGTATTCTTTTCCTACCATTTTTATTGAATCTTTCCTTTCTTTCCCTTTTTTACTTTCTGCTCGGTTTGATAATATCCCATAATACGGATTATAAATACTGAATATTTTTTACTATGTATCAGTTATCGTACGAAGCACTGAGAGCAGTTTTATTATTATTATTATTCTTTTTTTTTTTTTTTTGAATTGTAAAATATTAATCAGCCGGAAAGATAACGGAATATGGAAATATATTTCATGAGAATGAAATGCACCGAACGAACGAACGAAATACAGCGAATGAAGTGTGCATAATGTTGTTATTAAATTTAATTCGATAAAATCGTCTGTACGGTTAATAGTTTTGATAGAAAATAATATGATTATAACGCTGATGGGCTTGAAAAATACTTATTGGTTGGTAATAACACACACACACACACACACACACATATATATATATATATATATATATATATATATATATATATATTTTAAATATTCACTTCGTGCTCCGTCGAATTTTCAATTTTTATAATAACCCGGGATAAGTGAATTGTCACGCGATGTAAAATTAATGATGCTTAATGCTTGACTAATATAAAACAAATAAATAAATAAATATATATATATATACATATATAAAATAAAGTATATTGATTAGCCAATTCAGTACATTTGCATATTCGATTGGGACTCTTTTCGACTTTTGATGTTAAAAAATAAGAAAATAAAAAAGAGAAATGACCAGCGATAAAAATTACAGATGATAAGAAATAAACGACGACGGAATCCAAATTATAATAACAACGACAACGACAACGACAAAAAACAAACCACACAACGGTAATAATTATAATAATAATAATAATAATAATAATAATAATAATTTAAAAAAGTAAAAGAAAAAGAAGAAAGGGCGGGAGAGGGGGGGGGTAAAAATAAAAAGATCTCTCTCTCTCTCTGATTCTTTCTCTGACTCTCCTCCCTCGCCAGGCCACCAATTATTCGTTCCACCCCCAATTTAATACCATACTTAACTCTTTTGATACGGATACAAATATACTTTGGATACGTTGAAGGAACGTATGAAAAGAAAATCACAATAATGTAGCAGAAAGTCGTCGTCATCCTCGACGATCCCTTTCGTATCAGTTTTTTCAATGTTCTCCCATTAGCCGACTATTCCCTTTCGTGCCGTTCCTTCGGGCTGCAACTTTGTGATTATCGCGAATACACCGAAAACGTACCGGGGCCCAGGCAGTAACCGAACCGAGTAGCCCGATCTTCTACCTACCTACCACGCGCTGAATAATGTACGTCATTGCGATGCTATCATTGCAACAGTGTTGCCCTGTGTTCGGGGTACCCCGAATCCGAAAGGTGAATTTCCAACGAAAGCTTCGCGACTCTTTGGTTCTTCCTTTCTTTTCTCTTTTCCCCTCCTTCCTTTTCTTTCTTTTCCTTATTTCTCTCTCTCTCTCTCTCTCTCTCTCTCTCTCTCGTTTCGTCCTGAATTTTTCTTCCTTTATTTTTGTATTCTTTCATTATCCTTTTTATTTTTACTCTTTTATTTCCTCTTATCTCATAAAACGACCGAAAGAGAGAGATAGAACGAGTGAGTGAGTGCAGGTTAAAGTGGATCTTTTTTTCAAACGGATGCGAAACGAGGGAGTGGGAGAGGGTGGTGGGAGAGGAAGAGAAGGAGACGGGGAAGAGGGAATCGAGATAATAATTATTTGAAAAGGTTGAACGATGGCGTGTATATAGCAACGTGTAAGTAAGCTTCTCGTCGAATGTTTCCTACTTCGTAAATGGTATATACATACATACGTACATGCATACATGCGTACGTAAATACGTACTTAAATACGTAGGTAGGTAGGGTAAATACTATTTACAAATTACATTAGACTAATCGTTACGAATATCTATAAATATGTAAAATCCGTTTGTATGCATGTATCTATGTATGATGTATCTACGTATGTATGTAAGAGGTTATGTACTTAGTTAAACGTATATGTAGGGTATCCACAGGGAATTTAATAGAAGAGAAAACAAAGAGAAGATAGATGGAGAACGAGAGAGAGAGAGAGAGAGAGAGAGAGAGAGAGAGAGAGAGAGAGAGAGAGAGAGAGAGAGAGAGAGATAAAAGAAGGAATATACTCGACGATAAAAATGGATAAAAATCGTCTAAGAAAGGAAAGAAATAAGTTAAGAACGAGTATATATATATATATATATATATATATATATATATATATATATATATATGTACTTACATACTAAGTTACTAACGTATGCATACGGTATGTACGTACGTACGTATGTATGTAGATTCGTTCGATCATTCGCTTTTAATGGATCGACCTTGTTTCCGAGTCACTTTCGTTTTTCGATTCCGTTTCTGAACGGACTGAGAAGGGGGCGGGGGTGGTTCGCTCTTACTGCCGTCGCCGCCGTTGTTGTTGTTGTTGTTGTACGTAGATAAAAATATAATCATACACATATATCACACACGCACATATACTCATATATATATATATATATATATATATATATATATATATCATATATACTTATATATATATATCCACCCACCTACAGACACACGTACACACACATATACAGGTATACGATATATATATATATATATATATATATATATATATATATATATATTTGTACGTAATCTTTTCGGTCCAAGTTTTAATCCAAGAATGAAAAAGAGCACAACACCGGGCACGTTCTCGTTCGCTCGTTCGCTCGTTCTGGTTAAGCGCGGGCAAAACGTTCCGAATACGGGTTCGCCAGTTCGGATTACGATTTACATACCACGAGAGGCACGTATATATATTCGCATGCCTCCGTAATGGCTATCTTTTACCGTTCGATCGGGAATTAACATGACTCTCTCTCTCTTTCTTTCTCTCTCTCTCTCGATCGCGGACCGTGGGGATCTTCTCGTGGAAAATATTATGCATCGCCTTCCCGGTGAAGGCAGGAATAAAAGGCGCTAAAGGACAGGGTGGGCGGGACCTTACGTACGTACGTACACATACACATACGTACGTACGAAGGGCCTGATTCCTTCTTACTTCTATCTTCCTTCCTTTCTTTCTTTCTTTCTTTCTTGCTTCCTTCGTTTCTTCCTTTCTCTTTTTGTAATCCCTCATCCTCATTCATTCATTCATTCATTCATTCATTCATTCATTCATTCTTTCTTTCATTTTTTTTGCTTTCCTTCATTTGTTTTAATTTCAAATGTCTCGACTAAGCGACTCTCTCTCTCTCTCTCTCTCTCTATCCTTTTAACCCGATCAATATTGCAATCTCGAGAATTCTGATGTAATTGTAATTAAAACTTTATAATTGTATATATATGTATGTATGTATATACATATATGTATGTGTGTGTGTGTGTGTGTGTGTGTTATATATTATATATATATAATCCTTCCCTGTAGACGGTAGCCAAAGTTTAAATGAATATAATTTATATTCAAGAGAGAATTGTGGTGAATTAAATTCCTCGACAATGTCGGCGAACTTTAAATTGAAATGATGTAAATCAAAATTGAATTTACAAGTGAATTTAATTCCGTAACAATTTCTACGACAAATATTCTTGAACCCGCGGCAAAATCTCTCGGGGCGAATTAGCGGTAAGCGAGAGGATTGTGAGGAAGAAATAAAAAAAAAAAAAAAAGAAAAGAAAAGAAAACAAAACGAAAGGAAAAAAAAGAAGATAGACATTACGAATGGTTATAAATCGAGAACGATTAGGCGGACACCCGCGATTACGCGTACGCTTGCGTAAAAGTTTTTTTTTCCTTGTGCCCGTCGGGATAAAAGGGTCAAAGGAATAAATTAAGAAAAAAAAAAATAAATAATAATAATAATAAGAATAAAAATTAAAAAATGATAATACATATATGCATTTATATATATAATAATAATAATAATAATAATAATAAACGAAATAATAAATAATCATAATAATAAATAATAAATAAGAATAAACGAGGAGGAGAAGGAAGAAGGGTACTGTGCAGAAAGAGAGATCTTAGTAGCAAATCGAATCACCACTCGCGAACGAGATCTCCGGAGGAAAGTGTACCCATGGGATCGTTTATGGGCTTCTCGCGCGATCCGAAAGGACTCGAAGGGCGGGGCCGGGTCACCGACTGGGACCCTCTGTCTTTTTCTTTCTTTATTTATTTCTTTCTTTCTTCTCTTTACCCATTCCATTCTCTCTCTCTCTCTCTCTCTCTCTCTCTCTCTCTCTCTCTCTCTCTCTCTCTCTCTGTCTTTCTCTTTCTCTTTTTCTCCACCTTCTTTTAATTGTATCTCAAACAGAACTATTTGATCGTGCCAACACGTTGTAAACACGTACCCATACTCCTGAGTTTATATATATGTGTGTGTGTGTGTGTGTGTGTGTGTGTGTGTTACTTCGTATATATGAACGTTCTTTCATCTTCGTAAACGATCTATTCAGGTCATTAAAATCGTTCACAATGAATGAAATCGAATAAGAACGAACGTTCGTAACGATGTACAATAAAAAAGAAAAAAAAAAGAAATAATAAAATAAAATAAAATAGTATAAGAAAAAAGAGGTTAAAAAATATTTGAATTTATTTATAACATTTATATCGTTTTAATACCCTTTTCAAAATTTCGTATATATATATATATGTGTGTGTGTGTGTGTACACTCCGTAATTATTATTAATGAAAATAATTAATATGAACCTTGATTATCAGAATGAATTATCCTCGTTCAATTATTAAAATATATAGACGCACGTTTTTAAATGTACGATTAATATATATATATATATATATATATATATATATATATATATATATATATATTTTACATTTTTTCTTGTCAGTATCAATCATCAATCACGTTCTTAACGTCGAAATATTGTCGTATCATTCGATTATCGCGACACAATCGATTCGATCGAGCATACTTTTCGAGAGTAAACGTTACTACGATATCGAGCTCTTTCTTTCATCTTTTATTTATTTATTTATTTTTCTTTTTATTTTTCCTCCCGGTCGCTCGATCGAAACAATAAATCGCGCGTTTTCGTTTATTTCTATAATAATTTCACTTACGTGCATAAATATTCGATTCGAAATTGAATTCGACGCGTCGATTTTGATTGCGCGCGTTACATTCCGCACATTACATTTGTTCGATCAATCAAAATGAACGATATCAATTCAACGTCACTTTCGCGATTATATTATAACTTATATCAATCATAGGCCCTTTTACTCGATACTCATTATTTCCCATCTTCTCCCTTTTCTTACTTTCTTTCTTTTTTTTTTTTTTTATATTTTTTATATACGCAAATTTCTTTTGTTCCAATCCAAACGAACCATTCTGTCGAAACTTAAAATAATTGCCGTCCATTATTATATATACATATATATATATATACATATCGATGATCGTAACAAGAAAGAAGAAGCAAAAAAAAAAAACAAAAACAGAAATAACCGAAACGTGAAACTCCTTCATTGACTAATAAGTTCAACGATCGTGCCTCGTTTGATCGATAATTTTCCGAACGTACTTACATTAACGAAACGACAAAAACGATAAAAAAAAAAAAAAAGAAAAAGACAAGGAAAACGACGAAGACGAAGACGAAGACGAAGACGAAGACAACGAAGACAACGAAGACGAAGTCGAAGACGAAGACAACGAAGACGAAGTCGAGGAGGACGCATCGATATCCAACGATCATGGATTTAAATCGATTCGCCACGTAAAGAAAGGTTTTAACTTAACATGATTCCATGGCTCTCTCTCTCTCTCTCTCTCTCTTTCTTCAAGGACATCGAGGCCGAACGACGACCCTGATCTTCCCCCGGCTTATAGTTATATTTTTCCTCTTTAGACTAACATCTGTCCGTAAACGTAACTGTTATACCATACAATAAGAAGTGTTCTTGTGTCTCTTGGCAATCAGCTTCATTATTATTCCTGATCTTACGCTAAGCTCGCGGACATCAGGTAAGTAAGTATAAAAGATAGAAAGACGGACGGGGAGAAACACACACACACACACACACACACACACACAGAGAGAGATAGAGAGAGATAGAGAAAGAAAGAGAATGTGTTCACGTTCAGTGGATGGAAGAGAAGCAGGAGATACTCGAGACCTCTCGGGCGTGCAAGTTCGAACGTGCGTGTACGTACGGTACGGCTTTTAAAATATTCGACTAAGGTAAAGGCTAAAGCTAGCTACATATAAGATGTCTAAGGATTTGCCAATGGATAGCAATACGATACCTAGGACTTGTTTTAGTGGTCAATAAGTCGAGATGACATTTTCTCACAGACGCCACGGGCGCTTCCACGAAGTTACGTCTCTATATGTATGTATCTATGTACGTACGTATTGTATGTACATAGAAACCTAGCCGAGAATTCTTTTCTTTTCTTTTTTTTTTTTTTTTTTTTTTCATTATACTTTTCTTCATTTCCATTCTTTTTTACTCTTATTTCATTTCTCTCGCTTTCTTTTTTCCTCTGTTTTTTATTTATTTATTTTTTTCTCATTAGTTTCCCTTTTCTCTGTACGATACGATACCATAGTCGTATACAATTACAAGAGTATACTCTAAAATAGTAAAAGAATACTTATGATAAAGTATAAATATTTTCATTCCTTTTGTATATACATATAGTCACGTTACAGAACGTTGAACGTATTCATATTATATATTATATTTTGTTTGTCTGAAAACTTGCGTTATTTTTGTTTCGGAATTTCTTCGGTGACACAAAGAGACAGATATACATATCTACATAAATATGTATATATATATACACACACACACACACATAACATATATGAATACGCTGTACGAGACTAAATCTATTTTTCTTTTTCTTTTTCTTTTTTGGTAGCGGAATACCAAAGGAATATTAAATTAAAATCATAAATTAAAAAAAAAAAATATCTTGAATTAAAATCGTACCGTGCGTAATAACCAAGGGAAGAGAGATTTTTAATCCGTAAATTCATTTTAAATTTATATCTGAAAATTCATTGTTACTCGAACTTGTGGCTATATATATATATATATATATATATATATATATATATATATATCTGTATTGAAAGTGACCTATGTCCATTTATCCATTTATATTTTAATTGAGATATTTAAATACACATATAATATATATATACATACATATATATATATATATATATATATATATATATATAATTATATATTTTTTTTAAAAAGGACTTAGGTCACTTTCAAAATAAAAGGCATATATATATATATATATATATATATATAAATATATACACACCATATTATTTCTATCGTGTACTTTCTCACGTGGACGTGAAGCGGAATCGGAGATTAGTTAAGCGATAAATGGGTCGTACTGGTAAGGGCAAGTAGAGGACGCAACTTAGATAGGAGGAGAGGAGGGGGAGGTCTTTCTCGGACAATGAGTCCCTTTGTGAAACCGTGGGTGTGAACTTCTCTTGGGTTATATCGAGAGGAAAAAGGGATAAGTGGCACAATGCGTTCGGTAGTGTATTATTATCGTGTCATAATAATGACTGCTATGGCATTAAGCTCTTAATGCCATGTTACATTCCGGGTTCATCTCTTTACGAAAATGGTATTACGGAAATCGTACTACTACGATGATGGATCGTAGAAAAATGAGGGGGATTAAGATGGTATTAAACGAATTTAAATCGTGCCAATGTGTTATCCCCTTCCTCTCATACACACACACACACACACACACATATCCTCTCTCTCTCTCTCTCTCTCTCTCTTTCTCTCTGTCTTTCTCTCTCTATCTGTCTCTGTCCCTGTCTCCGTATATTTGATTCAATAAGTTGAACTATCGATTCTCAACCCTTTACCACTCCTATGTCGAGTACGACTCGACGTCGCGTTTCTTACGTCGAGGCTACAAAGACGCGATTTCTCTAAATAATTTTTGCACTTGTACGATTAATCAAGAAGTCGTTGGTTGAGTTGGAAGGAAATGAGAAAATAGAAAAAAGAAAAAAAAAAGAAAAGAAAGAAAAGCAAAGAGGCCATTAAGTAGAAGTGCGAAAGGGTACTTTAATTATCAACTCTGATTAACTTCGTCCTATTTGAAGGAATATTTTTGACGTGGAAGTAAGAAAGAGAGAGAGAAAAAAAGTGCAAAAGAAAAAAAGAAGAGAGAGAGAGAGAGAGAGATGAAAAATACTTTCACGCCTCGGTAAAAGGAGATGTGGTAGCGACGAGACCGATGGTTTAAGAGAGAAATTGGACGAATGTGTGAGCACGAAAGAGAGAGAGAGAGAGAAAGAGAAAGAGAGAGAGAGATCGCGAGGAAAAAAGAGACCGAGAGAGATCGAAAGAGATCGAGAGAGAGAGAGAGAGAGAGAGAGAGAGAGAAGAGACGAAAGAAAAGAATGAAAGAAACTTAGGATATATATATATATATATATATATATATATATATATATATATATATAGAGAGAGAGAGAGAGAGAGTTCTTGCCCAAGAGTTCATCGCAGAAGGCAGAACCGCCATTGTTGTTAAACCTCTTTTCAGAGGTTTGAAAGAAGAGAGGCATCAACCAAGCAAGGTGACCCCGTGGAATCGTCAGAGAACGAGACCTTGGAAATCGGTCCATGATGTTCTCTCTCTCTCTCTCTCTCTTTCTCTCTGTCTCTGTCTCTGTCTTACCGTCTCTCTTTTTCTCTGTCTCCTTCTATTTTGCGGTCCAACAACGGACGCTTCGACACCCAGAGACGTACTTTGAGAGCAGTCGTTATGCCAGACAATTACTTTATTTGTCATTTACGAGCGCTTCGGTAAATCTCAAAGACTGCGTCCGGGTCCTTCCCATCCATTGCTCCAAAGATTTTTCGAACGATATTTATGTATACGTACACACTTACGTCCTCTTTCTCTCTCTCTTTCCTCTTTTTTCTATCACTCTTCAAAATATTTTTTTTCCAGCCGGCCTTGTCGAAATTGAATTTTCTCGATTTTATTAATTAAAAAAATAAAAAATAAAAGAACAATAAAGAGGGAATTAAAAAGACAAAAAAAGGCAAAACAAGATCGGAAAAAAGGAAATAAAGACAATTAGAAAAATTCCTTCAAATTTTCTCTCTCTCTCTCTCTCTCTCTATTTTATTTTATTTCATTTTTTTTTCTTTATATATATATATATATATATATATATATATATATATATATATATATATATTATAGAGGTGAGTGTCAGCGAACAAATGGCGCGAGGAAGAAGGAAAAAAATTACGTCAGAGAGAGAGAGAGAGAGAGAGAGAGATAGATAGAGAAAATATATATATATATATATATATATATATATATATATATATATAAGGGGAAGCTATAGAGAATACCCTCATTAATAAAAGAAGGCTCGACTTGAAGGTCGTTCAATGGAAGACGCACGTAGAAAACTTTTGTGCTACCTGGAATTAAAGGTTCGCGAAACAAAGCTCACTATACGAGTATATAAATGTGCAATCGTCCTCGTTTAAGACGGAGATTTAGAGAGAGAGAGAGAGAGAGAGAGAGAGAGAAGGAGAGAGAGAGAAAGAAAGCTTCCCTCCAGTGTTGTCTCCGCGTTCGATGATGCTTTTTATTTATTTCGTTTGTGTATCCGGTGTGTGTGCGCGTGAACTTGGATCGACGACGGGATGGGTGGGTGAGGGAAGGGAAGGACGGGAGTGGGGTGCGGGGTGATCGGTAGGTCCACCTTTGAAAAAAGGGAGGATCCATTTACGGGTGGTGAATTTAATAATTCGTTTCTCAGACGTGTTAAATCACCGTGGTCGAGTGGGGGAGGGAGTTTCTTTTAAATCGTCTTTTTCTTTCTTTCTTTCTTTCTACGGTTCTTTTTTTTATTTCTTTTTTGTGTATTCTTGAGATTTGTACATTACGATCTTTTGTAATGTGTACATTTATATATTTATATATATATATGTACGTACGTATGTATGTATGTATGTATGTATATATATATTATTAATGTATATTATTTAACACATGGAATCGATCTTTCGGATCTTTACGGATCTTTTCGGATCTTTTCGATTCTTTCGGATCTTTTCGGTTCTCTCGGATCTTTTCGGTTCTTTCGGATCTTTTCGGATCTTTTCGGGTCTTTCGGATCTTTTCGGATCTTTTCGGATCTTTTCGTCGTCGTTTTCGTTTTCTTCTTATTCTTTTGTTTGTTCGTCTCTATTATCGTCGTTATACCCTTTTTTTTATTTCCTCTCTTCATTCTTCAATCGGCCTCTCATTTACACCCCGTTCCATCGCAAGATCTCCAAATACGTTTTGTCTTTTCCGGTACGAAGTTGAAGACAAACAGAAGAGTGGGAGAAAGAAAAGGAAACAAGAGAGAAAAAGGAGAAAAAGAGCGTAAAAGGGAGAATTGTCGGAGTTCCCGTGAAAGTCCGTGGAAAATCTCTTTTGCGAGAGAGTCATGCGACATAATATTATATAAGGTAGTTTTACGGATAGGTAGAGTAAGTAAGTACCTACTAGTTGCTACTATAAGCGTTGCGGTGGGATAGTAGTAGTGTGGTAGTGGTAGTGATAGTGGTAGTAGTAGTTGTGTAATAGTAATAGTATTAATAGTGGTAGTGGGATGTAGTGGTAGTGGTGGTAGTAATTTACTCCGAAATTATCCTCTTTACAAGTCCACTTTTTGTAATGGTTAGACGGTAAGCTCGTTAAATATATCCCAAGCAACGATGTATTACCGTCGGCCCGCTATAATATACTTACTCTACTGTCGTTATAGAAAAAAATCATTGCAAAAAAGTTTAAGGATTATGCGAAGTGCCGACTTCTTTCTCTCTCTCTATCTATCTATCTATCTATCTATCTATCTATCTCTGTTTCACTGTCTTTCTGCAACCTACGAAATGATAGGAAAATAAAAAAAATGAATAAATAAAAAAGTCAAGTGACAGGTAAAGAGAGAAAGACAGAGACAGAGAGAGAGAGAGAGAGAGAGACAGAGACAGAGTAACGCATTATCAAGCCCCGATACGGATCTAACAGCTTCGAGAGACTCAGACTCCGAACGATAACGGAAAGCAGTCCTATATGCATTTTCTATACCACTATTTTCTCCGTAGACAGAACGTTCTCTCTGTTTATTTACGAGTTCATTTAACGACGTAAATGACATTAGAATTCCATTACTTTGCACTTAATTAAGGTTAGAATTTATGGATTTCGGTATGTATGCGTAGTAAAAACGTCGCAATGAATGGTGTAACACAATTATTCGAATGTCCGCATAAAAGTATCGCATAAAGTTATTTCAATTATAATTATGGTACATATAGGGAAATCCATATATAAATATATATATATATATATATATATATATATATATATATAGTGTGTGTGTGTGTGTGTCTGTTTCGTTCTGCGTATAAATGTTTCTGCCAAAAGTTCTTTAAAGTGGCGTTAAAAATCAATTACTCCGTTTCTTCTTTACTTTTTTTCTCTCTATGTCGTTATTTTTTTTTTCTTTCTTTCTCCTCCCCTCCCCCCCCCCTCCCCTCCTCCGAGACTTTGCAGGCTTTGCAATTAGGCTTGTCGTATTACAAGACGGAAGGAGGTTGATAGGTAAGGCCAGCTTGGTGATTTAGTTTTACGATCGTAATAATAAAAAAAAAAAGAACAAAGTACGATCTATCAGCCGAAAGAAGGATCTCAAGAGAGGAGTGATTGATTTTTATACAAAAAAAAAAAAAAGAAAATAAAATAAAACAGCCCTGCACGTATGAAAATATTGGAGCAATAACGCCATATACTATGATCGATTCATTTTGGGAATTATTAACAAATTAACGATATTTTATATAATTACTATTTACAGAGAGTCTCTCTCTCTCTCTTTCTCTCTCTCTCCCTTTCTTTTTGAAGTTAATCTCTCTCGTGGGTTAGCTTTAATTAAATTCTTTTACCCGGTGCATACTTAAAAGAAACAATGCAGAAGAGAAGTGTATATAGAGGTAGAGTATATAGGGACCATTAAAAGCTGAGTTCATGACTGCGCTTTTAACATGGATCGTAGGCAACGTGGTCTAAGCCACTAAGCATTTGATACTTGACCTTCGATTATCATTCCATCCTTTCTAATATCCCCCACTTATTCCCCCCGCCTCCACCCCCATCCCTCCTCCCCGTCCCGCGGCTCACGTATATCCACAACTCGCTCTGGATAGTAAAACGATAACTATCGTGATTGGTGATGTCGACGATGGTGGTGGTGGTGGTGGTGGTGGTGGTGGTGGCGATGGTTATGGTGGTCGTGACGGTGATAGAGAGTCTGACGTTGTATGGTACATTGGAGTTTTAGAAAGTGGCGCCAACTAAAAATGACACAACCAACGTTCCTTTTGCCTCCATTGTTCATTTCCTTTTTCTTTTTTTCTCTTTTTTTTTTCCCACGAGATATATAACGCGATATCTTGACGTTTCATTTTATTCCTTTTCTTTTCCTCTTTTTCCTCTTTTTTCTTTTTTATGTAAAAGAAAAAAAAAAGAACAGTCTTTTTCCTCATGATATTTTCCTTTTAATCCATTACATACGAACGACCTCGGTACAAATGATCTCTTTCTCTCTTTGCGACAAAGCGTGGTATATATCTGAATGTGCATATATATATATATATATATATATATATATATATATAGAGAGAGAGAGAGAGAGAGAGAGAGAGAAAGAATGAGGGACTGAGGGATTGAAAGAGTGTGGGAGTGAGGTAGTGAGATAGTGAGAATGAAAAGTATTCAGTTTAATATTTTACGAACGTTATTTCCGATGGACATTTGTAAAAGAGAGAAACAAGAAAAAAAAAGAAAAAGAGAAACAACAGATAGAGGGAGAGAGAGAGAGAGAGAGAGAGAGAGAGAGAGAGAGAGAGAGGAAATGACAGACGGAAAAACGATTAAACGAAAATTTTGTAAAAATAAATCGCGAGATCGTGGATCAATTTTGAACGTGGTGAAATTTGAAAGCTTGCAAAAGAGAGAGAGAGAGGGAGTGAGAGAGAGAGAGAGAGAGAGAGAGAGAGAGAGAGAGAGAGAGAGAGAGAGAGAGAGAGAGAGAGAGAGAGATAGATAGATAGACGGATA
>OU964966.1:7563530-7566030 GCA_918808275.2 Dolichovespula sylvestris
CTCACCGGAAAAAAAAAATTATGAAAAAAGAACTAAGACCGAGAGAAGAAAAAACGAGAGAGAGAGAGAGAGAGAGAGAGAGAGAGAGAGAGAGAGAGAGAGAGAGAGGAGTGAGAGTCGTCGTTTAATTGATGATCTCGCGTTTTTGTTTGTTTCCTTTTTTTTTTGTCGGACGGCCGAAGAGTGTGGGTGAGAGGGTATAGGAGCTATGGGGGGACGGGGAGGTTGGAGGGGTGGGAGGACGGACGAGGAAATATATTTTTCTATCGCGAAATATTCCACGGCCGTTATCGGTACTAACTAATTTGCTGCTATTACAGCATCACCGACAGAAATTAATCGCCCATCTAACGCTCGATTTTGCGGAACGGATGGATTATCTTCTTCTCTCTATCGCTTTACGTTATGTAGTAGTGTGTAGTAAGTAAATGGGATATATATATATATATATATATATATATATATATATGTATGTATATATATGTATATATATATCTACCATGCACGATAAAGCGCTCTGGCGTCTGACTTTAGGTTTCGATACCGTTTACGTTATTATTTTTGGGAGGAGGGTATATTTTTCTTTTTTTTTTTTCTTCTTTAATTTTCACGATAACACTCGCGAATACGATTAAAAAGTTCGGTTTGATATTTTTGTTAACTTTTTTCCACGTCGACGGTGTTCTCAATTAATTTTCATTGATCAATCGTCCGATAATTCGTTTATACGTACGGTGGGTATTATTGGGGGAAAAAAAAAAAAAAACCCCAATTAAATTTAGTTTTTCGAAAGATTTTAAAAATTAGCTCATTGAAAGCTTGTTGAAAATCAATTATATTTCCTTTCGCTAAACTTGTTCAAAAATCAGTATTGTTTTTAAAAACTTTATAAAAAAACACGATTTTAATAACGTCTTTGAAAATCACGATCTTACAAAAAAAAAAAAAGAAAAGAAAAGAAAAGAAAAGAAAAGAAAAGAAAAGTAAAAGAAAGAAAAACTTTTACAAAACTTCTCGGTCTGTCCTCTTCTATTTCTCTTTCCCGTTTTTGAATTCCGATCGTAAAACAACAATCCCAGTGAATATATTATTATGATCGAACGAAAAAGAAATAAAAAGAGACGGAAAAGGGAAAAGAAAAAGGAAAAGGGAAGACAAAGAAAGATAAACAGAGCAAAAGATGAAACGAAAGAGGGGGATCGATCGATATTTGAAAAATCGTCTAACAACTTTTGATCCATCCTGTATACCCCCCTCTCTCTCTCTCTCTTTCTTTCTCTCTCTTTCTCTGTCTCTTTCTAGGTAATTGATTTTCAAGAGATTTTCACGCACAGTTGGCTCGAAGCAATGCGATAAACTCACTCACTCCCTTGATTACGAGAAGACGCTTCCTCGATCTCCATTTCCGAATATTACTTATTATTTGAGTTATGGTAATACGGTGTAGCGCAAGGCAGGATGTCGTATATTTGCTTATCTATTTATCCATCTATCCACCATAGATGCAAATACTATTATTGCGTTGCTTATAATCAAGAAATAGTATGCAGATGCGATAATCCCCTCCCCTCCTATTCCTTGATATCTGGATTTCGTTCCCTACACACCAGACCCGACCCCACCCCACCCCCACCCCCGCCCCACCCCTCCGTTTCTTTCTCTTTCCCTTTTTCCTTTTTATTTATTTTTTAATTTTTTTCTTTTTTTTTTTGTAATCTTCTTTTTTCTTTTTGAACTCATTCATTCGTATTCCGATGTACGGGATGAGTTACAATAATTAATAAGTCATTTCCTGTTTAGTATAGTTGAGTTCAAGTGTTACAGGATACGTACAAGTGTATATATAATGTTACCGAGTACTTAGTTAGAGATCATTAGATCATCGTATTATTTCTACCTACAGATTAGATCGTATCTACTATGTTCCTTTTCCCCTTTTTCTCCGACCACCAACCCTTCCCTTCTCTTCCCGTCCCTTCCCTTCCCTTCCCTACCCTTCCTTTCTCGTCCCTTCCCGCCACGCCCCTCGTTTCTTCGCACTACAGTGCAAAAAGTAAAAAACTCGTTTTATCTCAGAATTTACAAGAGATATTGTTCTATATTCTTTCTCTATTTTTCTATCTCATTTATTTTCAAGTAATCACCATGTATATATATATATATATATATATTTCTTTTTTCTCTTGTTAAATCGGATGATATTTTCCTCACCTCTCTCTTATTTTTATTTTTATTTTCTTTTTATTTTATTTTTATTCAACGAAACGAGAGATCTCTACACTTTCTCTCGATATATTCGTAATATATGTAGAATATGTATATATGTATACATATATATATAAATACACATATTTTTTTAATCTAGTATTTGCATTATTATTATTATTATTATTATTATTATTATTATTATTATTATTCTCTTTCCCACCAATATTTTATTATAACATACAATATATCACGATTATCACGATGTCGTAGATATTAAATTCTTAAAATGATG
>OU964966.1:7571030-7583530 GCA_918808275.2 Dolichovespula sylvestris
AATCATCCGTATAATTATTTCTACCCCTTGCACATTATTCGCTGTAATTACGATGCACGGACCCTACGTAGGTCGGTACGCATTTACCTACATACGTAATATACGTACCGTGCATTTGCGTTATATATAAATATATATATATGTGTTTGTGTGTATGTATGTATTCGTATATATATATATATATAAATATATATGTAACAAGTAACAGTAGAAAAATATTATTCTCATGGAATAGAGAAAACGGAAAACCGGTGGTGCCACGGTTAAATAATACGACATTAACGTTTAATATTACCATTTCATTTATTTCCTTGGATTAGTTGTTTAAATCTAATTGCAAATCTATTTCACGCATATCCCACTTCTTATCCATACATATTGTCATTTCTTAGTGAAGTGAACGTACAAACCGGTTCGAGTGACTCTATCTTCAAATGATTATTATTATACGACTAATTTATCGTTTCTTTCGATCCTTAAAACGAGGAGGGGCGGGAGGAGGAGGGGGAGGGGGAGGAAGGGGGTGGGGGGTTAACTCGCATACGTAAGCCTTAGACGTTCCGAAGGAAGGATAATTTTTATGGTGTTTTTCTCTGTTTTCTTTTTTTTTTCTTTTTTTTTTTTGAGGAGGCAGTGAAGAGGAGAGGGAGAAGTGGGGAGAGGGTTAAGGGGAGGGCGCGTAATTTGTTTTATTATTAAAAAGGATCATTATATGTGCGCGGCGACGCGTATACCTAATTCGTGGAAATATTTTTAACAACGAGAGAGAGAGAGAGAGAGAGAGAGAGAGAGAGAGAGAGAGAGAGAGAGAGAGAGAGAGAGAGAAGGAAAAAAAAAGAGAAAAGAAGGAAAAATATTCAAACGAACCGTTATATTCTTGGAGTTATCCGAAAAAAAGAGAAAAAGAAAAAGTTGTTCGAACCAAAAGCGGAGTAATTTTGTACGGCGTTTGCGGTTACCGCAATAATATCACTTCGGGTTATTATCAGAAATGAAAAGAAAAGAAAAGGATGGAAAAACAAAAAAGAAATGCTCTTGAAGCGCGTTAAAATAAACGAGAGAGAGAGAGAGAGAGGGAGGGTGAGAGGAAAGAGATCGGAGTGTTTTCGTTCGAATAGAAAAAAAAAACAAAGGAAGAAAAGGAAAGGGATAGAACGAGAAATAAAAAAAAATACGAGCGATCGAATTTGCTATGCCGAAGGAAAAAGAAAATTTCAATTTCAATAGATCTTCTTGACGATTAAGTGGATAAAAATTAAGAAAAAAAAAAAAAAAAGAAGAAGAAATGAAAAAAGACGAAAAAAACACGACCCTAAAAAACGATATTATCCTTACGAATTTTCTCTCGTCGGGATGATTCTTTTTCTGCTTTTTTCTTTTTCTCTTTTTTTCTTTTTTTCTTTTTCTATTTCCCTTCAATACTTCGCCGGCGTACCCTCGACTCGAACGAAAAATAAATGAAATTATATATATATATATATATACACACATACGTCACGTATATACCAATATGAATCGGGAGATTGGAGAAAAATGAGAGGTATAATAAATAAATTAAAAAAAAAAAAAAAAAAAAAAAAAGAAAAGAAAAAAAAGGACGGAGGTAGAAATTTCACGATGGCTTTCTTTTTCCATAATACGTTTACATGCATACATACATACATACATACATACATACATACATATATACATAAACACATACGTACGTACATGTATCTGACAACCACCCCCGCGTTAGTCGAGCTTCCAGCACCAAGGAGGTAGGACATTTAAGACGGGCACTGCGGTTTGCCGTAACTTATCGCATACCCGGTATAAATTCAATACCCTTTGGATATCTTCTTCGGGAGACAGGAAAATGTCGTCGCAGAATCCCGACGAAAAGAAGAAGAAGAAGAAGAAGAAGAAGTTGAAGTTGAAGAAGAAGAAGAAGAAGAAGTTTAAGAAGTAGAAGATGAATAAAAAGAGGAACAAGAAAAAGAGGGGAAAAATTGTGAGGAAGGAAGTGAGGAAGCTGAAGAACGGTAGATTTGATACGGTCGAAAAGAAAAACAATATTGTCAAATCTTATCTAAAGGAATATTTTATGCGACAGTCCGAGAAAGAGAAAGAGAAAGAAAAAAGAGAGAGAGAGAGAGAGAGAGAGAGAGAGAGAGAGAGAGAGTGAGTTACCAACCGCAGTGGAAACTTTGAGGGCTTCCTCGACGGGTACCATCTTGTTTCTTTTTTAATTGCATCTCTTGGAGACAACGGAAGGGAGAAAAAGAGAAAGAGAAAAAGAAAAAAAAAGAGAGAGAGAGAGAGAGAGAGAGAAATAAAAAAGAAAAACGAAGAAGACGAATAAGACGAAGAAGAAGGGAACAGTGTGTCGCGTACGCAACACAGTGTGTGCCGTTCGGTCGGTCGGTCGGCCGGCCCCTCCCACCCTCCTCCGCACTCGTCCCACCCAAAGAATACACCCAACAAGGTGCATCGTCCTTCGACGATATCCCTTTGACGCCTTTCGGTTAGGATCTCCGCTGTACGGAGAGCGGCCGGGACAACACGGTGCTGATGCAATTTGTTATACAATCCGACGTGGTCACGAGACACGTCGAGTCGTTAAGAATTTTACGCCGATCTCTTAATGGACCCGGACTCTCTCTCTCTCTCTCTCTCTCTCTCTCTCTCTCTTTTTTCTTCTTCTTCCTCTCCTCTTTTTTTTCGTTTCCATTTCTTTTTTTGCGACAACCCTCATCCCCTTACCTTTCCCTCGTTTTCCCTCGCGTCTCTCCTTCCACACCTCCTCCTCCGATCTTCCCCTCTCATCATTCCTCGTCGCTCCCACACATAATTTTCCTTTTAACGTTTAATTATTATCATAATTGTTCTTATTCATTTTGCTTGCGATTTCCTTTAGTCTCGTCTCGTTTCGTTTCGTTTAATTTTGCCTTAATCGTTATTTCATTCTATCTCGAAGTGGAAACGTGCTATTCGTTTTTCATTTCATAACCGTAAACGTCCGTACTTCGTTAGAACAAATGCCGGGAATATTAACGAGGGATTAAAAGGGTTTGGAAAATGCGAAATGATAGAGAAAAAGAAATGAGAGAAAAAAGGGTGGACGGAGCAAAAAGGGGAAAAAAAAATTGTAGAGGAGAAATGAGAAAGAGCCAAAGTTCGCCATGTGTTTGGGTTAAATGCATACGTTCGTACGTGCATACATGCACGAGCGCAAACACATATGCGCGCGTGCAAAAAAAGAGTCAACATATGCTCAAAAGTAATATATCATTCGTAATATAGATACATACGCGTACTTACAAGGATGGATAACTGGTTATGGACGATTGCATAACAGAGAGAGAGAGATAGAGATAGAGAGAGAGAGAGAGAGTGAAAGAGAGTGATAGAGAAAGAGAAAGAGAATCTACGATCTGGAGTCAGTGGTGCATAAAGAATCCTTATTAATAAACGTGAACGTCGTTACGATTTTATAACAGTATCTCACGACAATCCTAAAACTTAGGATAAAACTTAGAAATCTGTTTTTGATTGATCGAACCGGAGTTCTTAAACCGCGTCACCCACGATCGAGGGGAGGGACGATGTCCTTTAAATTGTATTTGAAAGAGAGAAAAAAAAAGAAAGAAAGAAAAGAAGACGAAGAAGAAGAGGGAAGAAAAACGAAGAGGGACGAAGAAAAATAAGAGGTGAAAAGAGGAGTAGAACGAGAAGAGGAGAATAACTTTCGCGAGAACCAGTGGAAAACCGGAAAGGATTCCTTGATAAAAAGGAAGAAACAAGTAGACCCTGCTAAGATAAGTTCAAGGACGCCGGTGGAGAAAGAAAGAGAGAGAGAAAGAGATAGAAGGAGAAAGAGAGAGAGAGAGAGAGAGAGAGAGAGAGAGAGAGAAGGACATGTATATCGATTACGAAGTCGGCGAAACGTAATTAATTACCGCCGGTATCCTCGGACTACCACTACTCTCCTTTCTCGAGGACGAAGCCCGGGAAACCTAACGAGTTCGCGAAACATACATACATAACATACATACATACATACATACATACATACATACATACATACATACATACATACATACATACATACATACATACATACATACATACATACATACATACATACATACAAACATTCATATATATATATATATATATATATATATATCATACATACATATATACATATACATTTATATATCATACATACATTCATACATACATACATACATACATATCATACATTTATATATCATACATACATTCATACATACATACATACATATAATACATACTTACGTTATCCTTTTATATATCGTTAAATATCTGTGTGCGACGTGTTTGTGAACGCGTTTATACCTTCATTGGTTGACGGTAATAACTACACCCCCGTCTTTCGTCAAACAGTATAATATTCTCGCGAGAGTCCTTGACCGATTGAATGGAGCAATGAAAATACGAGATAGTAATTAAGAAGTTCTCTCTCTCTCTCTCTCTCTTTGGTATAAACATTTTCACTCGAGACGTCGAGTTGGATTTCTAATTTTCATAATTCTTTTAAGAGATACGAAAGAAAAGGGAAAGGGGCAAAAAGAGAAACAAAGATGAACGGTGGTGACGATGACGACGATGACGACGATGACGACGATGACGACGATGACGATGACGACGATGACGACGATGACGAGGATTGGTGATCGTGACGATGGTTAGTATTTGAGGATATGTGTGCAAATAGAAGGATGTCACGGCGAGAGACGAAGATGAAGAAGACGAGGAGGAAGAGGAGGATAAGGAGGACGAAGGAGAAGAAATAGAGGAGGAAGAAGAGGAAGACGGAGAGCCCACCCTGAGTTACAAGACGTCTTGTAATTTCGCTTTTGAAAGACAATAAGATATATTGACGATACTCACGACTAATAGCCCTGTTTTCTTCGCTCGACGACACCGTCACTCCAAAGACAATTTGACTCACCGATAAATACGTCTACGTTGTGTTCAAACTCTCTCTCTCTCTCTCTCTCTCTCTCTCTCTCTCTCTGTCTCTCTGTCTTCCTCTTTCACGAGAGTACAAACGAGTGACGGGAATATTATATGCGACCCATGAAACCTCGTTTCATCTCTCGGCCATTTACAACTCTCCATCATGAGGCCTCTCCCTCTCTCTCTCTCTCTCTCTCTCTCTCTCTCTCTCTCTCTCTTTCTGTCTGTCTCTACGTGTAGGACGATTTCTTGCTTAGGACGAGAAAGGACCAAACTTAGAAAGAGATATATATATATATATATATATGAACGAGGAGAAGAATCAAAATGGCCGACATAGAAACCTACACTGCCGATAAATCTTAAAGAGTATTATTCTCATGAGTTAATGCGCTCAAATTTAACAAATTCCATTAATGACATGGGAGACGCGGTGATGGCCGCAATTTATATTTCTACACATAATTTATATCGTAATTTCAAATTATTGTGATCGACAGTGTCGTTTAGGATAAAGGAAAGGGAGCCGAAGGAAAAAAAGGAACAAAGAATTACAGAGAGAGAGAGAGAGAGAGAGAGAGAGACAGATAGAAAAGGAAGGAAAATAAAGGAGAAAAATAAAATATGAGACAACGACGAAAAAGATAAAAAAAAAAAAGAGGTAAAAAATTAAACAAAGAGCTATTAGTCTCGGGCGTATCATAGACCGGTGCATACATCTATGATATTTATATACATACATATACATACATATACATACATACATACATATATATATATATATATATATATATATATATATATATATATATAGATTATAGATATCTTATTGTCTGTGAGCCAGTTATATACAAAATTACGGTGGTATTCTTAAAGTTCTCGTCGTCCTCGTCCTCGTCCTCGTCCTCATCCTCATCCTCATCCTCATCCTCATCCTCATCGTCGTCCTCGTCGTCCTCGTAGTCGTTGTCGTGTCCTATGAAGGGCCCCCACGAAGACACATTATTAATCGGGCGATGTCAGTGGTTGTTCGACCCCTCATAGAGAACCCATAGGACCCCGTTTGGTAAAAGGGACAACGACGTAGACTCGAGGCGAGTCACAGAGAGGGAGTATTCGAAAAAGTAAAGGAAGAAGATGAAAGAGAGATAAAAAAAAGAAGCAGACGAAGAAGAAGAAGAAGAAGAAGAAGAAGAAGAAGAAGAATAGGAAGAAGAAGAAGAAGAAGAAGGTATCGACGAAGGAGGTGGCGGGAGTCGTGGCTGAGAATGTCGAGCGATCTCGGGGTGAGGTGGGATTGGGTAGGGTGGGACGGGACGGGGTGGAGTAAGCGAGGTGGGTTGGGTTAGGGGTGGGGGTGAGGGGAAAGCAGAAGAATGGGACTCACTTCGTGCATGACCCAAAGAAACCCCCGCTGAGCGACTCGATCCGATCCGCTGATCCCCGACCGCGCTGACGCAGATACCATCTTTCCTTGCACTCCGAATGCTCTCTCTCTCTCTCTCTCTTTCTCTCTCTTCGGCTGTTTCTTACCGCCCATATAATCTCTCTCTCTTTCTCTACCTATCTATCTATCTCTTTCTATCTTTCTCTCTCTCTCTCTCTCTCTCTCTCTCTCTCTCTCTCTCTCTCTACACTCCTTTCGATGCAGAGAAGAAATATCAGAGAGACAGCTATATGAGCGCACTGATTTGTCCGCTTATTGTTGGCTCCGTTGTCCGGTGTCGTTGTGTTCTTTACTCCTTCTTCTTCTTCTTCTTCTTCTTCTTCTCCTTCTTCTTCTTACTCGTCTTCTCTCTTGGGAGACGAAACTTCCTTCCTTCCTTCCTTTCTTTCTTTCTTTCTTTTCGATAGCTTGCTTCTCTCCTTTCTTCTATATTCCCTCCTCTCTTTTTTTTTCTTTACAATATTATTCTTCGATACGTAGCAACACGGCAAGTGTACGATAACTACAACAACGACGACGACTACGACGATGGTGACAGCAACAACGAAACTTTCTTTCGAGTCTCTCATATTACCTTTGTAATGAGATTAGATTATCGAATACCATCGAAAGGTCTCTCGGTTATTTTGATATATTCCCAATACACACACACACACACATATATATATATATATGTATATATGTATATATGTACACTGTGTATATATCATTATTTTACTCTATCGTTGTATTACACATCGAAATTGGAATTCGGGATAATCCCATTCGCGTACCTAATCCACGTTTCAAACGATTACGTTCGATAGGAGAAACCATGAATATCTTTCGTACGTCTACGTACCGTATATACACATGTAAATAGATCATAAATATGTGAATAGATGTGTTATTGTTATGTTTGTGTATATGTTTTTTTAATGAAATTTAGGAACGAATATATATATATATATATATATATATATATGTAATAGGTGGATAATAATAATTACATATATATCTATGTAATATGTGGATATATATATATATATATATATATATATCCACCATGTATTTATTTACCCACTTACCGCGTCAATTTATTTATCTAACGCGTTTGCATTCGAAATAATTAAAATAACGAACGCTTCACCCTCGCATCACCGCCCCCCCCCCTCTCCTCCCAACCAAAACAAAGCCACAGTCACCCCTTCGCCCATTAACAAACGCGAAATTTCGAGAATCGAGAAGCTCGATCGCACAGATGGTATTTTATTTTCATTTTTATTACTTCGATTTGATCCTCAAAATCGAAACGAAATAGTAATGATCTTTCGAACGCGGTTAGCGACTTCACGGAACGTCATCAGCGATAATGCGAAATTCGAACATGCTCACCGATTGAATTTTTTTTCCCGAGAGGTAATCGTGAGAAAACGTGGCTAGGCTTTAAGCATTTCGAAACATCGATTATCGATAATAGATTTAACGGCTCGTCGGATTTCTATAATTACTTCGATAAGAGCTATACGGTTCTGTTTGGGTGAGTTCGAAAGTATCGAGAGTGGAGAGTTTCAGAATATGCATAAATTTATCTTTGACATATGTATGTATTTATGTATGTATTTATGTACGTATATATGTATGTATATGTGTGGGTTTATGCGCGAACCGAACGAACGATTGCGAATATATTTAAAAATTAAATCTATTCCTTGGTGCTTTATATATATATATATATTTGTCTTCATCTTCTTCTTCTTCTTCTTCTTCTTGATTTCAATATCCTTTACTCTTTTATTTTTATTATCCACTACTATATTGATCATCAACGGGACTGAGGACGCGTGGTTTGTCTTGAGAAAATTGTTTTTTATGTCGACTAAAGAAAGCAATAATGTTTATTGACTGCCCATTTTCGCGTTTCTTACGGGATTTATTACAGTTAAACGGGGGCTACGACTAACATCGACCATTTATTCTCAATACTTTATATATATATATATATTCTATTTTATCGTCGAAACGAGAGACAACGAGACACCGGTGTATAGTACTTTATTACATTCTCTCTCTCTCTCTCTCTCTCTCTCTCTCTCTCTCTCTCTGTCTCTTTCTCTCGAAATCCGTTTTCACTTTGAAGTACGTGCTTCGCTAACCGATAGATATAATCGATGCCATGTACTTCGTCAATGACAGGGAGAGTCCAACTAATTACTAGAGAGAAGATAGATGAGTTCAAACTCTTAGCTCGTAATTTCTACCAGATAGATATTATTTATACGTATATATATATATATATATATATATATATATATATATATATAAACCCATATGTAAACTTGATATCGATAAATTTTCCATATTCTCTTTCTCTCTCTCTCTCTCTCTTTCTCCTTCTTCTCCCACACACGCGCACGCACACATACGCGCGCATAATTTAATCGAAAAAAAAAGAAAAAACGAAAAAAAAAAAAATAAAAAGAAACCTTAAACAATACGCTTTCGTAAAAACAAATGTATCGTTAATTATTTCGTGACAAAAGGATACTAATCATTTTTACCGATACGTAATAGGCAGATAGATGATAGTAAACCCACTACTTTTCTCTTCTTCCATCTCCTCTTCTTCTTCTTCTTCTTCCTCTCTCTCTCTCTCTCTCTCTCTCTCTCTCTCTCTCTCTCTCTTCTTCTTCTCTCTCCTCCCCTCTTCGTGTTCCGATATATACCAACAAGGAGGCTTCTGGTACTCGCATAAACCTCGAACGCTGACGTGACTGAGAATTTAATGAAATGAGACATGCATAAGGCCGTATCGAAAAAGTCCCCTTTCTCACGATTATTCGCATGCATACCGTGACTTCGGCCTACTACAAACGTTCCATCCTTTAACGCTCAAAAGCACTTTATATAAACTACCAGGGGCATTATTGATTACGCATATAATTATATTTCCAACTTTTAAGGCCATTTGAAAAGAAAAAAAAAAAAAAAAGAAAAGAAAAAAAATAGAAGAACAAAAAAAAAGAAAAAAAAAGAAAAAAGCTTAGATTCAACGTTCTCGTTAAATAGCGTACCGACGTGTATAACGATGGTAATTGGCGAATAGAGAGAATAGGGGCGGGGGGTTTGGGGGATGGCGTGGTAGTAAAGGGAAACTGTTTTGAAATTATTCCTAACGGAGATATTGATTAACGTGAAAGTATGCCACCAAGATCCCAATCCGTTTATCCCTCCATCCCTCTCCCTCCTCTTCTCCATCACTCTCTACCTCTCTCCCTCCCTATCTCTACTTCTCCGTATCACTCCACAAATATTCCTCGAACATTTCTAATTATCCAATCGTTCCTTACCTAGAATATTATTATTTCGTTTCTGCATTTGAAACGTTATGATCAATGTTCTTACGTTACCAACGCGTAACTTATCTCAAGTCACTTAACGAAATTTCGAATAAATTCATTCAATTCGTCCCAACGACGAAGCGTAAGAATACGGATTCCAAGCTGCGAATTTTAATTAAGGATCGCGTCCCATTGATTAAAGCCGCTGATTAAAACGGCAACGCACAGACGACCGTATTAACAAGAGGAAAATTTCACGTTCGTTTCACGTTTCGTTCGTCGATAATGCCCTTAGGGTACGATGTATAACTAGAGAGAAGGAGTAGGAGGTAAAGAAGAAGAGACGAGAGAGATAGAGAGAGAGAGAGAGAGAGAGAGAGAGAGAGAAGGAGAAGAACGATCGATTCGAATGATCTAATTATACTTCATTTCGTGTGCTCGTATAAGTCTCTCTCTCTCTCTCTCTCTCTCTCTCTCTCTTTCCGTCTATCTATCTCGTACGCACTACAGACATTCCCTCGTTCCCTCTAACTCGTTTATTCGAGAGATAAACGACCGATATGATGAGAAATGGAAACGTCAAGCATTGATCATTTTTTTCCCCTACCCTCCCCCCCCCCTCCCCTCCCCTCCCTCTACCCTCGACGTCGCGTATTTTCTTTTCCTTCTCTTCCTCTTCCTCTTCCTCTTCCTCTTCCTTCTCCTCATCCTCCTCATCCTCATCGTCGTCTACTTCTTCTTCTTCTTTTATTTTTCTTCTTCTTCTTCTTCATCCTCTTCTTCTTTTAATTACAGGTTCGCGTGACGGTTTTGGACAAGAATGACGTGGCACCGACCTGGGGTCCAGGACCATGGAAATTCAAGATATCCGAGGAAGCACCGCCTAACACGGTCGTGACCATTTTGAAGGCTTACGATCCCGACACGATAGGTACTTTAACGTATACATTGGTATCGTCTAATCGGCCGAACAACGGCGGTCCTAATACAAACGAGAACGAATCGAAGAACGACATAGACGAGAGTCAATTTAAATTGCATCCAACAACCGGCCAACTTAGATTGGCCGAAGCATTGGACAGAGAAACCAGAGAAAAGTACGTGCTTAAGGTACGTGCCGACGATGGATTGCAACACACCGACATAACTTTGACCATACAGGTGAGCGAGAATCCCTCTTCTCTCTTCGACCCCCCCCCCCCCACCCTCCACCACCACCATCTCCCCACGCGCGCCCTTTTTCGCGAATTTTTTTTGTTTCGCTCCTTCGCTTTCTTTTCTCTTTTTTTTTTTTTTATTTTTATTTCTTTTTCTTTTTTTATTTCACGCTCTCTCTCTCTCTTTCTTTCTCTCTCTCTCCATATATATATATATGTATATATATGTATCGTTGATATCGTTGATGATAACCCATCCATCGATTATATAGCGAATCGAGACGAAACACAATGGAACACGATCACCGACGTTCTCTCGGACGTTCAATCGATTGTTTCCCTTTTTTATTTCTATTTTTTTCTCCTTTTTTTTTTTTTTTTGAATTCTCTACGCAACGCATCGATTTCTTTTTTTTGTTTTTTTTTTCCCCTATTCTTCTATTAATTTTATCTCGTTCGTCGCGTCGTAACGAAATTAATTCGCCAGCGCGTAAGCGATACTTTTCCCGCCCCTTTTGTTTTCATTACTTTTTCTCTTTTCTTTCTTTTTTTCTTTTTTCTTTTTTTTTTTTTTTTTTTGAAACGTTCATGCCGCTTCCCTCGCATCGTTTATAGAATTATTCGTAAGCGAAGTTCTCTCTCTCTCTCTCTCTCTCTCTCTCTCGACGCCTTCTCTCTTTCTTTCTTTCTTTTTTTTTTCTCTTGTTTTTTCTGAAAACGAATTTTTCTTTTTTTTGTTAACGAATTTCTCAGCGCCTTTTGTTTTTTCCTTCTTCTTCTTCTTCTTCTTCTTCTTCTTCCTTTTTTTCTCTCTTCTATCTTTACGAATCCAATTTTTAATTATTACACCGCGATGGTACTAAATTATTAACGACGTATACCGGCTCTGTATTCGCGATATATATATACACGTACATAATGGCGTTGAGAATTTCTATCCGAAGGGAAAACCACTCTGCGAGGCAGTATATTTATTGTTCTCTTATTTAGAGCTACGAAGGTCACTACCGAGTTATACTCCGTTTCTTTTCTTTCCTCTTTCTCTTCTATTTTCTTTTCTTTTCTTCGAAGTAACCTACATCCTTTGTAACGTAATGAAAAAAGTGAAGGAAAAAGGAATGAAAAGAGAGAGATAGGGAGAGGGAGAGAGAGAGAGAGAGAGAGAGAGAGAGGAAGGGAAAGAAACGAATAATTACTCGTTCGAAATGTTTTTTCTTTCTCGTCTAAAGACCGAAAAAGAAATTTAGGTCGCGGGGAATTACAAAAAAGAAAGAAAAAATAGGGATATATACTTCGAAGAAAGAGCCTTCGTTCCTTTTGTTTTATCCGTTATTCTTTTTTTTTTTTTTGCGATTAAATTTGTTCGACACAGAAATTGGATAAATGTATCTTTTTTCTGTTTGTCTTTTTTCTTTTTTTATTCTTAATTTTGTTTGTTATGACGTTAACAGATTGTCATTCGGAAAGAATGAAAAAAGAAAAATTTAATTTTTGAATTAAATATTTTTTCAAAAAAAATCTTTTTTATCGAAAGAATAAATAGAAATAGGTCGTACGTGACTTTTTACGATTTAATATTCGTACTCGATG